>QTSX02005894.1:25616-142322 GCA_014839935.2 Entomophthora muscae | reverse complement strand
CCCAGGTCCAGAAGCTGACCAGAAAATATACCAAGGTTGTCACCACCAAAACAGTAAATGATGTCACCACCAAGAGGGTGTCCTTGGTGTATAACCCTGTATACTGCCGCAATGGTGTTCCTGCAGCCATAATGGAGAAGGTTAGGCCTGTCCTTGACACCACATATGAGCCTTACATGAGTGATCCCAAAGGGGAAGACAAGAACAAGCCACCCCAGTATTTCCAAATGACAAAAGGGCAGAATGTGCTGAAAAAAGTTGCTGCAGTTTACAGCTGAGTGCCTATGTCCTGTTTTGTGCCCAATGCCAATGAGTCAATCCCCACTGCCAAAAAAGCCAAGTACCACATCATCCCTGGAGCCACCCAGGAGACCTTCATGAGACTCATGGAGGAGACAACTGACTACAGGAAGGCAGTGGCTAATATTGGGATCTTGGTGAAATACACCCTCAGGCTCCAAAAAACTTATCTGAAACAGGGACTGTTCTCCTTTTAGAGAAATCCAAGCAGGTTACAGTTCTATTGGTCAAGGAAAACCTGTGGGCCATCCAACAGTAGATTGAGCGGAACTGCCATATTGAACTGGAAAATATTCAGTCAATGGTTGAGTACGCTTTAGGAATCCAGGCTTCAGTTTCCACTTGCTACAGAGCAGTAAAAAATTAAACTTCTCATGAAAAAAACCCAGAGTTTCTCCATACAACTAAAACAGCCCTGTTAATGTTGTCTACTGGCAAAAATACACAGAGACGTTCAATGCTCTCAAGGAGAAGGGGACTGTCAAATTCTACTACATTGATGAGTCCTTCTTTGTGTCTTCCATGAGAAACAAGTATGGTATGTCCCCAAAGGCAAAAAGAATGGCATGTCCTTGTGTGCGGCTGTCTGGTCTGTTGCATACTCTATGGTAGCCTTTCTTGGTCCCCTTGGTATTGAGCTATACCAGATGATCAATGGTTCAAACAAAAGTATGTCCTTCCTCAGATTTCTCTAATTGGTTTGGGAGCACCAGAGGTGCACAAGCCTGGGCTTCACCAATATTTTTGTATTGGATAATGTTGGGCTCCACAAGGTAGCCAATATTCTCAAACAATTCCAGGTGATTGAGCCTGGTGTTGAAATTGCCTCCCAACAATTGGCTATAGCGCCTTTACGTCTTCTCTTCCTCCATGCCTATTCCCCATTCCTCAACCCAATTGAGGAGGTCTTTGGGTGGCTCAAGAGATTTGTCAATAAAGAGGCGCCACCTTGGCCCCATGATTTGTTCAATCTGCTGCAGGTTGGTATCCATACCCTCCCAGCTGAAACTGTGGCCAAATTCTATGGTCATGCAGATTTCCCCCCCCCTGTGTGCCTTGCCCAGCAGCCAATCAATTAAAGGCTTTGCTGTTCCCAATGTTTTCTTGGATTTAATTTTTTAATGTTTGTATTTATTTAGTTTATTTTTTTTTGACTTTATTTCTGTGATTCTGCATATTGCGTCAGTTATAATAAAAATTAACAAAGCAAAGCCAATTGAATGAATGAATGGACAAATAACACACAAAAACATATATATTTATTATTATGATTTTATTTGGGTTAGTTTATTTCTCATTCTTTATATGATTCCAATTATATACCATCATGTGTAATAAAAATTAACAAAGAAAGAAGGGTGGATGAATGAAGATACAGAAATATTTTTTACTATGTATTTATTTGTTGAATATAATATAATAGAATTGATTATATTATACTATAGAGAAAAAATATATAAATTTTTTAAAAATAGTATTTGGGTGTAGACTTTTATTGGGGGTGGGAACGGCAGAATTCCAGGACATTGCGTTGAAATAGACTAATAATTTCTATTGACAACACATATCTTGACATTGGCCTTGTACTATATAAATTGTGGCGGCTAGAATATGGGAGCATTTTGTGACAAAATTGGCTAGGAGGATTTTTCTGGTGGAGCAGCCATCCCATATGTGGCGGCAAGAATAACTGAATCCTGAATAACATGCTCTATTGAGCTGTGTACAGGGGCAATTTTTTCTGTCTAGTAAATGGCGTAATACATCCAACTTTATTATCACATCAAACTGGTTGTGGGCTTCTGCTTTAAGTCACATCAGTACAACAAGACCTATGTAAACAATGAAGTGAAGTCTCTTCCCTGCAAACAGGGCAGATAACTCACAAAATTTTACATATAGGGTACTAATTTTATTCTTAAAGGACGTAGTGGCAAAGGTTTTTTCCATTGTTTTTGATATCCCAGTATTTTCAGAGCACCAAGAGGCCCCAAAGTCTCTAAGGAGGCCTAATACAGCAGGTATGACAGCAGCAGAACTATGGCTAAGTTTTGTTATTTTTCATTAAATATTTTTAGGATATGTGATAATATGTGCTCAGTGGGGTAACAGAAACAGACTTTTTCTTGTCCTCTTTCCATCTCAGGTAGGTTTTGATATAGCACAGTTTAGATGAAATCCCAGATGATCATGATGAAGAGCTTACAAAATCTGATATCTGGAACGTACTGGTTGAGTTCCAGGTTGGGGCCGCAGCCAAAGCCAAGACCTGCCATTTGGTGTTGTCTTGCTTTGGTTGGAGCTATTTAAGTTGTTCTTGTTTCATAAGATATTTTTTTTAAATTTTTTAATCATTTCAGAGGCAGTGGCTGGCATCAGGACCAGCTGACGCCCTATGTGGGGGACATAGTTGCTGTAGAATGTTTGTTATATGTACAGTCTTGGATATTGGCTGTGACGAATCCAGGTCCAACCAGTCAAAATTGCCATTATCTTGCCCTTGACTCTTGTTACTGTTACCTTCCTGTGACAAAGCTTCAAGGAGCTTTGCCTCCAGAGAGGAAATTTTGTGAGACAACACTTTAATGTCATCTTGCCAACAAGCCATAATTTTGACACTCTTTTCCTCTTCATTTTTTAACGTCTCTACTTCACAATTGGCTCTGTCCTTCACCTGTTGTAAAATTTCATCAAACCCTAAGAGCAAGTTCCAGGAGTCACATGCATAAACTTGATTTCTGGTGTGCTGGGGTTCCCTCTTTAGAAAAATAGTTGGAATATAGTTCTTCAAAAGCCGCTTCCACTTCTACCAAAGATTCCTCAGGTGCTATCTTAGAGACCTCCAGACTTGCCCAAGCCTCCTCAAGTGAACTGCTAGGAACTTCCTTCTTAGAAGCAGCAGTTTCTACACAAAGCACCCTGATTTTGCTCTTTCAAATAATAGTAAAGAAGACATGATAAATAAAAGTGGTTTGAGGGGAAAGCATCAAAATCAACAATATCTCTTTATTTAAAATTAGCTGTTTTCACTTATATATCATTTGGGGCATATTTGGCTGAAAACCCCTCTGGTTCCTGAATCAACCTATGATTCATATCACATGGTCTATTATATTCAAGTCATCCAAATCTAGATCTTTACTTAAAAGATCACCAATACTTCTCAACCTATGAGAACCAATCTACAATGGGAAGAAGTCACCTGACTCCATTCATCCCAATGTACCAATTCAGCATGGAGCTTCCCCAGCTCCCGGCGCCAAAACCCTGTGGATTAAACATCCCAAAACTCAGCTATTGATGTTCCAACTGGGAACCAGCTGATCAAACCTGAATTCTTAGGCATCATTACCTTTAATCAGTTATTGTTAATTTAATGGTTTTCTTGCGTTTTAAAAACCTGTTAAAACGCTTTGAACCTCAAACAAGACACCACCACGGTGTTTTCAAACCCAAATTTGGGGGTTTACCTATGGTTAACCTTAACCATACCTCTTGAAACAGTCAAGGCAATTACCCAGTATAATTAAATAATCATTAATTATATTCCCATGTATTTATTAATTAATCTTCCCAGTGAATTAAATTGTTTTTGTGACGCCTAGTCTCCAAGATTGATTTGACCAAACTTGCCTCCTGTTCTTTTATTGAATATATATACTAAGTTTTAAGGAACCTTTATCTGAAGAATTCCATCCAAACCTATCTACATAAAACAAACAGCAAAAACAGAGCAAATTTATATCTTGGAGTATTTATTTGGCTAAATACTTAACAGTGACTGTCATACAGTCACATTGGCAGACTTCTCCTTCTGTTTCTTCTAAATAAAAAAGTTGGTAAGATCTTTTTATTTATTTGATGTTTTTATTTATTACATGCTTCTATATCTTTACCTGTTGCCCCCTTGACAGGGGCTGCTTCACGGGACTTGTCACTAGCTGGTTCCTGGTTATCTTCTGTTGGTTTTTGTTTCTTTTTATTTTTTTAGCTGCTCAAACATCTTGGTGTCCTTTGATCATGCCTCTGCAGTTGTGAACCCCTGTGGCTTGAACTGTAGATTGACAAGAACATTTTTTTGTACATTTAGGAGCCTGTTTGCAAGTTTGTTGGTAGTATTGTGAATCTTCTTCTTCATGGGTTTCACAGTAAGTTTGTCTAGTTTGTTGCCTTCTAACACCACCTCCTTTAGCATACCATTCACTTTTTGATTGACCTCCTTGATTTTAGCCACCACTGCTTCCAATTCTGCCATGTTTTCCTTGTAATTAGGGAACAGGAAGCATTCAAGCTGTCTACATGTAACATCCTCCATGTTGACAATCTCAAATTTTATTTTGGCTTTATTTTTTTTACAATTTCACTTAAAACTTAAAAATTGAAATCAAATTTAACTTTTTTCATCAGGAACAATTATTTGAAGTAAAAAAATCAATAAATATGTTAAAAAATACAAAAATATTTTTTGGGAATTGTCAATATGGAGGATGTTACATGTAGACAGTTTAAATGCTGACTGTTGCCTGTAATTATCCCAGCCCTTTTTATACCAATAAACTATATCTACTATATTGTAACCAATAGAGTTTAAATAAATACATCTTGATTTTACTTATGATTTTATATTATCTTTAAGTACCACTATTAATTTGATATTGATATTATATATATTTATTGTATATTCAACTCATTCTTAGTATCATGAACAACATATTTTGTTCAAGTACTGTGACCGTACAACAGTCATTATTGAGTATTTAGCCAAATAAATGCTCCAAAATATAAAGTTATCTCTGTTTTTCTGATTATTGCATGTAGATAGGTTGGATTGGAAGTCTTAAGGTAAAGATTCCTGAAAACTGGATATCTAGGTTCAATAAAAGAATAGAAGGCAAGATTGGCTGAGTCAATCTGGGAGACTGGGTGTCTCAAAAACGGTTTAATTAATCAGGAAGATTAATAAATAAATACACAGGAATATAATTAATGAGGATTTAATTATATTGGTTAAATTGTCTTGATTATGTCAAGAAGTTTGGTTAAGGTAAACCATAAGTAAACCCCCAAATTTTGGGTTAAAAGCGCCGCCAAACTGCCTAATGGATTTGCAAAGCGCCAAGACGCCACTATCAAATTTTTCAGGCGCTGGGGCGCCGCCTGGGAAAGTTCCTGGGCGCCGCAGTGGTGCATGGTTTGAGTTTCAAAGCGTTTTAATGGGTTTTAAGGAAAAAACCATTAAATGCAAAGATAACTAAATAAAGGCAAGAATTCCTAGGAATTCAGGGTTGATCAGCTGGTTCCCAGTTGGAACATTAATAGCTGAGTTTTGGGATGTTTAATCCACAGGGTTTTGGCACCAGGAGCTGAGGAAGCTCCATGCTGAAGTGGTACATTGGGATGAATGGAGTCAGGTGACTTCTTCCCATTGTAGGTTGATTCTCATAGGTTGAGAAATATTGGTGATCTTTTAGGTAAAGATCTAGGTTTGGATGACTCAAACGTCATATATCACGTGAGATGAATCATAGGTTGATTCAGGAACTGGAGGGATTTTCAGCCAAATATGCCCTGAATGGTATATAAGCAAAAACAGCTACACTTTAATAAAGATATATTGTTGATTTTGACGCTTTCCCCTCAACTACCTTTTCAATTATTATGTCTTCTTTGTTAAATTTTGAAAGGGCCAAATTTGGAGAACTTTGAGTAGAAACTGCTGCTGCTAGAAAAGAGGTTCCTACAAGTTTGTTGAAGGAAGCTTGGGTAATCTTGGAGGTCATCAAGACTGTGTCTGAGGAGTCCTTGGTTGAAGTTAAGGCTGCGTTCAAAGAGTTATACTCCAATTACTTTGCAAAAGAAGGGACTCCCGCCCAAGGAAACCAAATCTTTGTGTGAGATTCCTGGAACCTGTTAGTAGGATGGGACAAAATCTTACAACAAGTGAAAGCAAAGGAAAATTGTGAAATTGAGGCTTTAAGGGTAAGGGAGGAAAAGAGCGTTGAGATCATAACCCATTGGTGGGATGATAACAAAGTGTTGTCCCATAAAATTGCCTCTCTAGAGACAAAGCTCTTCAAAGCTTTGTCAAAGGAAGGTAATGGCAATAAGAGTCAAGGGCAGGATAATGGCAGGATGGACTGATTGGACCTGGATCTGCCACAAGTACATGTTTTTTCCAAGTAGAACATGATTTGTTCTCAAATAAGTATTTCAAGTTTGACCCAAGGTACATATTTATTAAAAGAGAGCCACTTTCATGGGTTATATATAGAGCATATATTTTAGAGCACGTAAAACAACCCAATCTTAGTATCATGAACAACATATGCTGTCATGTATATGTTTTTTCCAAGTACAATATAATTTATTATTGAATTAATATGCCAAGTTTGACCCAAAGTACATATTTATTAAAAGATAGCCACTTTCACAGCTTATATGTAGATCATATATTTCAGAGAGCATAAACCAACCCAATCCTAGTATCATGAACAACATATTTTGTTCACGTACATGTTTTTTCCAAGTATAACATCATTTGTTATTGAATAATTATGCCAATTTCAATCCAAAGTACACATTTATTATAATATAACCATTGAAAGGTTATATATAGATAATTTTTTTAGAGATATATGCATTGTAATGGATTATTTCATTTAATTATATTGTTTCTATTATAACTTTAATATATTTGAGGTGCTACAATAAAGCAAATTTTAAAAGCTACAAGTGTTACAGACCAACCAATTGAAATAGGTGTACATGTGGTGTCTTTGTGCTTGGCTCAGACAAGACACACCTCAGTTAGTGCAACCAGTTTAACTTGATGAAATAAGCCTGTTGTAAAAATACATGTCCTATTTACAACAGGCTTATTTCATTAAGTTAAACTAGGTACAATAACTGAGGCCTGTCTGGTCTGATCCAAGAACAAAGAAACCACATGTACACCCATTCCAATTGGATGGTTTGTAGCATATGTAGTTTTTAAATTTACTTAATTGTAGTGCTTTGAATATGTTAAAGTTATAATAGAAAACAATATAACTAATAATTATTAAAGCAGCCAAATTTAACTTGTGGCATGATAAAATCAATCCCCACTTTATTTAAAATTAAATTATTTAGTATAAATATAAAAACTTGTAAATGCTAAACCAATATAAATTAAAAAATAAAAATTATTGGGGGCAAGTTTTATTGGGGGAATGGGATTGGGTAGTGAAAATTAGGTGGCAGACTGGGTTGAGGGGGAAGGACTTGATTGGCTGGTGGAGTTGGTGCTGGTCACCTGGGAGGATTGGATGGGGACTAAATCAGCTGGAGGACCCAATAGGAATTGAGCGCCTTGATTGGCTAGGAGGAATTGATTGTACATGACATCATATTCTGACTTAGGGAGGATGGTGATTGGCTTGTACACTGGGGAGTCACAAGGTGGCAGCTGGGGATCATTTGGTGATTGGCTGTTGCTGAGAGCATT
This sequence comes from Entomophthora muscae, assembly GCA_014839935.2. Classification (NCBI taxonomy): domain Eukaryota; kingdom Fungi; phylum Entomophthoromycota; class Entomophthoromycetes; order Entomophthorales; family Entomophthoraceae; genus Entomophthora; species Entomophthora muscae. The sequence continues at coordinate 134,536 of QTSX02005894.1, read as the reverse complement.
GAATGTCATCTTTGTAAACATGTCAGCAATCTTCTGACAGGAAAACAGCATAAGGAGTTGTTGGCTGCACTAAGAACCTGGTTGAAGGTTATGGGGTTGCGCCCACGGATGGTGTCTCCAATGTTAAAGAACAGCACATCCCTCAGGTGAAGACTGGCATGGCTGGCAGGGAAAATTAAAACATTGCGGCCTTCTGCTTGTATTTTCTTGGAGGCCACTTCAGCGCATTCCATTTGGTGGCCCAGGAATATTTGAAATTTGGAATTAGCCAAACTCCAGGTGGTGAGCAGATCAGAGAGGAATTTACCGTATCAGTAACCATTGGTGTAAATGGTTGTAGTCCGGTAAAATAAAGTCCCTTTTGGGGAAATTACAAGGAATGCACCAGTCACTTTCCCCTGTGATCCCTTCTTTTTGCCCTTAGGAGTTTTCTTTTCACTCAAAGTGCCATAATCATGGAACTGCAATGACAATTTTAATAGGATATAAATATGTCATTGTCTAAAATAGAGGACAGGAAGCAGGTGATGGTGGCACCAATTGCAGGGGCATAGGAAAAATCAGATCCATCATCCCTCTCATTGGCCAGACAATTGATCAGAATCAGAACACTGACTACAAGCCCATGCATCCAAAGCTGCGCTGTGCTTCTGGCAATAAATATGCCCTGGAGCCCAAGTAGGAAACAGACCTCAGTCAATTGGAGGTATGGGTCATGTTGAAGAAGGTCAAGAATGATGGGATACACCTCCTTGATCTGAGAGTTGACCTGCTTCTTTGGCTTCTTGGTAAGCTTTGTACCACCTCTCTTCAAGAGGGCTTGGAACTCACGCTTAATCACTACCTTGGTAAATTGAAGCCAATTGGCTATTTTGGCAAAATTTATGTCACTCTACTTGAGGCTCACAATCTCTTCTATCACTTCATTGGTTATGATTTGACGTTTTTGGTGGGCTTGAGGAATAAGGGTACCCAGATTAGGCAGGGTTTGATTTGATTGGCCTAAATTGTCAAGCAATGGTTGGATTGTGTTGGAGAGGGCCACAGATGCCCAGTCTTCAAAATGTGGCACAGGCTTGGGTTGGGCCTGGTCTTGGGGGTCACCATACTGGCTGTCAGAAAAGCCAGCCATGAATGGGCTTGGTGACACATACAACTTGGCCTCCTCACAACTTGAGTTGAATTGGATATAGACAGAAACCATAGTAGTTGTGCCTCCTTGATCAGCAGCTTGAGCTTGGAGTAGCTCCTGGTACTGCTCCTCAACAACGCCAAAGTTACTTTCACTTGAAAAACTAATACTAAAAAAGCAATAAAAATTCTATTAAAAACAGAAAAGCAAAGTATTTCTAGAAGATTATTTTAATTTAAGTCTATTTTTTTGAGACATGTTCTCAGACATAAATGTCTAAATTTAGAAGTACATACATTGAAAATAATGCTGAAGTTCCCTGAATTGATTTTGGTGGATTCACTCCTGAAATCCCCTATTTTCAATTTGAGTCCCAAAAGTAATCAATATTTTCAAAAAATGAGTCATTTTTGTGTATGATTTCATCACTTTTGTGACTGAACCCCATACACTCTCTGTTTGTATCATATTTGCCACACACTCATAATCAAATTTGATGTGGAATGATTCAGCAGGTGACTGCATTGTGTGTGCTATAAATTTGAGTTACATGTGTTTACTATCTCATTTCTGATATTCAGTTTTTTTATTTTTGTTTTGTGATTGACTAATTTTTGTTTTCTGGCTCTAGATAAATGAAAGCTTTATTGAGTAAATTAACCTCCAACTGATTCCAGTTGAAATACGTTTTGTGACTGAGTTTATGTGTTATAAACTGAATAATATATCTTTATATCACCAGGTTTGAAAAATACTGTATAAGAAAAACAAAAGATTTTCCCTACAAGATACAAGTATATGATTTTAGACATTTAAGTTTATTAGTGATCTTGTTTCAATGATAAAAATTATAGGAGCTTACTATTAAAATAATATAAAGTATATTGCTTGCTTATTAAAGCTATACTATGTAATGATAAACTTATTAAAAATATATGACTAGGTCTTATTTATAATAGGTCACAATATTCAAAGATATCAAGAATCTGCCACTTAAATCTCATAAAATTAGGAATTAAATATTTTTATTTTAAAAACACTGCATTTTCACCAAAAGATGATATAGATAGTTCAAAGTTTTATATAAAAGAGATACATTTTATACATCTTATTTTTCTCTAATACATACAGTAAAAAGATATAATAGAAGACAATTAAAGATAAGAAAGGAGAGAGGAGAAGAGAATAATAGAAAATAAATGAGGATAAGAAAGAAGAGAGAAGAGAGGAGAAAAAAGAAAAAGAAGAAAAAGTTTTTCTACTTGGTACCAGATTTTATGGAGGAATGTGAGGTGGAAAAAGGAAAAACTAAAGACAAAAAACCAGGAGTTTACTGAACTTTGTTATTTCAGGGGAAAAAATTTAAGTGCCCAGATAAAAGTGCACAAAACATAGGAAAACATAGTACAATATTATATTAAGTTAATATTTTTTGAAATACCTCCAAAATACACCTATTTTTAAATATTGTAATAAAATAAAAACCCACTAATAATTTTCATTTCTGTTGCAACATCTTCAATTAATCCCTCTCAGGGAATTGTTGCCCTGAGTAGTTCACCAAATGGTTTACCAACTAATCATTAAGATGGTGGCACCACTATCATTTGAACATATATTACAGGGATCACACAATCCAGCTCCTAAGCAGAACACAACTTGAGTAAGCCTTGTGACTTAAGAGGAACACTACTCAGATAAGCCCCATGACCATCATGACATACATGGACAGCATGTGGCTTTTCATGATACTATATATAATCCTATATTCATATCCAAAAAATTATCATTCTCTTCTTAATCTTCCCCTTTATTTTGTTTATTATACTTCCCAGAAGTATATACTCAACATTTCTTTATATATATTTAAATATCAGGTCTTAAATAATCTACATTAGGAATTTCAAAAGTTTTACTATTTATTTAAAACTTTATAAGCTTATAAAAAGTGTGACTAAATTTAAAAAGTTAATTTTTGAATTACTCACTTTTGATTTGATGAGCTTAATAAAAAATAATGAATAAAATTACAATTTTTTTACAAAAACTTAATATTAAGTGGATCTAGTTTTTTGGTACCTTTCTGGATTTTGATTTGACTACTTTTTGATTTCTGGACCCATTAAGAAATCATATGTAAATTTTTAAATAAAATTTTATGAGATAAAATTTTAATTTAAAAATATAGGGGCTTATAATAGTAATTTATATTTTGATTTAAATAAAGTTAATTAAAAAATTTCATGAAGTTAAAAAAGCTCTTTTTAGCTCTTGATTTCTTTTTTATATAGTTTATAAATTAATATTTTACACATCAAAATTAAAAAATTGAGTTTTTTGAACTTCAATTTTTGCACTTTCAATTTTGTCTCCTATATTCAAAGGGGTAAAAAAATTATATTTAAAAGGCCAAATTAAATCAAGGTGTGTTTTAAATTGCATTGATTTGGGCACTTCAAACTTAGTTTTTTGATTTTAGCTACCAGTAAAACATTTTTAAAAAGTCAAATTTAACAAAAAAATATTAAATTTTTTGTCAAATATTTTTATTGTAAAAAAGTGCAGAGATCAAAAAATCTGTCAATTTTGAGATTTTAATCTCTGCACTTTGACTTTAGGCACTTGCCCAAATGATTGGGTTATTTTCAGGGAACCAACCTTGGGCAGACAGCCTGTAATTTTCTGGGAACACACAGGCCATGGTTTTTGCAGGCAGGGCCCATCAAAAGATTGGCACTAACTTGATAAGGTAGAAAAATAATTTATCCACCAAATGTCCAGAATTTTGATGTTGATCACCCTAGTGAGGGTGCTGTACACTATACCAAGAAGTGTGTTTGTGTGGTCCAGTGGAAGCTTGGGAGCAGTTGCCAGCATTGGTTTGGGAGTGAACGGCGGCTTCATACCCAACTGGTATCTGAACAGGGAGTTTTATTTATATTGGAATAGACAGGGCTCAGTTGTTTACAAAGGCTTTGTCTAATATATCTGGTCAAAGCTTTTATTTGGACCAAGGAATCTCACTCTAGTGTCTTTTCAAAGGTGATGTCTTTGTATTCAGGCTTTAAGGGGTACTCTGTGAAGTGGACAGAATTGAATGGGGCTCCTGGTGGACAATAAGCTACAAGAAGAGGGACAGGCGGGCCAGAAGGACTTGGACTGAATTGGTAAATAGCTAAGGTAAAATAAAGCAATAATTGGGGAAACCAATATCTCATTGCTTTTATTTAAAAATGACAATAAAGTCTTAGCACAGGGTCTATGGATCTATATAGTACTCCACCACCAAACTTTACATCTACTATGTGGTGTTCATAATAGGATTGGGAAATATAAGTTTGGGTGTCCAGGAACCGGGTTTTAGAGCAGTAAAATAAAATTGCTGCTGGTGAGCCATTCATTGGCTGGATCCTTAGGAAGTGTTGCTTGACCCTTCTGTTCTTGAGTCATAGTCATGGGGGCGGCCTTCAAGTCTGCAATTTACTAAGGTGGTGAATCTTGATTGGCCATCAAGATAGTATTGAGGAGCTGGATGTACTGATACTCTGGTCATTGCCAACACAGTTGACATCTAGTCATTGCCCAGTTTGGTGCCAATCCAATATACAGTTCAATATACCAGAAATGGCAACAAACCAATATCACATGACATTTCCAGGTATCCAGCAACTTGAAACCATCCTGCACATGACTGCCCTTATCTTTGATCCAACTTAAATCCCCACCACAGCTCAAGCTATTTAAATCTTAAGTGTTATCCAATAAAATATACTTCTCTTCTTCTTAATTCTATATTTGAAGCTTCCCCAAAAGTTGCTTCTCATCACTGGTAGCAGCTACAGGTTTTAAACCACGCTCATGAAAGAGAAAATGACTGAACATAACCCACTCACCTTCACTCATGTACTAAACCAGACTACATCTCAGGATACCTGAAAAACGTACTTCTTTGACCATAATATTGACAAAGATATACCTAGTGGATGTACCATATTCAAAGGACTGGTCAAGCCCAAAGCATGTGCCAAGATAATTCAATACAGTTGCTCTCTCTAACCACAAACAAACACACAACTGCTTATCACAGGCAAATTTACCAACATCAAGTACATTGGTATCAACAAGTCCTTTAGTAAATTTAAGAAAACATCATATTTTTGGCTAGACCACTCAGCTGCAAAACTCTGCGCCAACTGCATCCCCCACAAAAAATGGGTCCAGGAAGCCAGAAAGCGTCTATACAAGGCCACAGCTAACTGGTTTGCTACTTGGATTGGCTCATAAACTGAAAATCAGCTCAATAACTGGGAAGAGTTCAAAGAAGACATCACCCACAACTTCTGTGCCACTGAATCTCTCCAAGACATTGCAATACAGCTCAGCAATCTTCCTCAGAGGACCACAATCACAGTTTACACCAATGAGTTCAAAGAAAACACCCCAAAATCCAAAACCCAGCACAAGCTGACAACGTATACACCAGAGCACCATTCATCAATAGAATGAAACCCTCTGTTGCTGCCCTCATCTTCCAGAGGCCAACACCTCCATGCCCACGCTAATTGCAGATGCCAAACACACAGAAAAACACACAAACATGGAATATGCTGCACAAAACAGCAACATCTTCTCCAATGGCAATGTCAGAGATAATCTAATGGCAACAAGAACCATAAAACTAACCACAACAACAGCAACTTCAATCAAAACAATGGCAATCATAGCCAGAGCGCAAATCACTCATGTCCCAGGAAAGAGGACACCACCAAAGTGAAAAATGCTGAAACAGCAACCCTCTATGAATCTGACCCCAAATTCTCTATAAAAAGGTCTCAAAACAGAGGGACATGAAAAAGAAAGGGGAGAACAGGCTTAATTGCCCCTGTCTCCCCCAAACCAATAAGAAATTGTACCAAGACACAAACTTTGCTGCTTGCATCCCATGTGTCCAGCAATCTTCTATCTTTATGAACATAAAAATTAATGATCATTCACAGCTCCTTGTCTATCCATGCACTTATAAATCACATACACATAAAATTTCATTTTATTCTGGTGCACAACACACCATGGTTAGCAAACCATTTGTAACCAAGTACAAAATACCAGTTGTCAAATACAACTTCAAATACACCAGAATAGCAGACAAATCAAAGGTTCTACTCAAAGGCAAAACAACTCCCTTCAGAATTGACCTCCAAGGCATAAAAACGTCTATCAAAGTACTTTGAATGAACAACATAAACTACAAAATTGTAGCAAGCATGGAATGGTTCACCCAAGTGAACCCCAGCATATATTAGAAAGCAAAAACCATGACCATCAAACACAACGGAGTCAATTTTGATATCCTCAAAGAACCCAACAATCTCATTCTAAGAGACACAGTATTTGTCCAAGTCATAAACCAAGACAACTCAGAACGTCTAACCAAAGACAGTACCATCCACATAATGAGATACACCAAATTCAATGTCATTCAAACAACCAAAATTCAATCTTAGAGCTTGCAGCACTCCTAAATGAATACACTCATGTATTTAAGGAAGAACTCATAGAGCTACCCCCCAAACAGGAGGTCAAACATGGCATTGATCTATGCAAGGCCATGCCTAAACCTACACCCCTCTACAGACTCTTCCCCATGGAGACACAAAACATCAAAAGTCACACTGAGGATAACCTAGCTAAAGGCTTCATTTGTCATTAGAATCCCCGTGGGGGCAGCAGTGTTTTTTGTAAATAAAAAGGAAGGATTACTCTATCTAGTAACAGACTACAGAGCTCTTAATGTAATCACAGTAAAGAATGAATATCCCCTCCCACTCATAGAGAATCTGTTTGCAAGACTCTCTGGAGCCAAAATTTTCTCCAAAATTGACCTCACCTCAGGTTACAACCAAGTTGAAGTAAAATAAAAAAGATATACCAAAAACTGCATTCTGCACACAATTTGGATCTTTCAAATGTAGGGCAATGAACCTTGGGATAACCTCTTTCTTGATCAGCTCAATCCCACTTTTTGGAATTGAGAATTTAAAAGCAAGTGATAAGCGCATAAGAGTCTGAGTCTAAACAAGGCTTTTATTAGAAGAAAGGTATGACCAACAACAACACTAGATCCTGGGCCAAGGTGGTCCAGGGTGAGAAGCGCCCTGTCAAGGTCTAACTGGCATACTTTGCCAGAACCACCAAGAAGGGACCCTTTGTGCTTTGAAGGATGGCTCAAGTTTATCACTTCTAAACGCTGGTTCCAAGACATTACCAAGCCCTCCCCAAGTCCTCTGTCCCTCATGGGATTAGAGTCAACTTTGGAGGCAACCCCACTAAGTTCCAGGAGGCAGCCAAGGCAATATTCACAGCTTATTTAAAGGAAGTGTCCTTCCACCAGAGCCCTCTTAAGGACTTCTTTGATTTGGGCTTCCTCTGCAAGAAAGATGTAGATCAAGCAGGAGAGGAGATCTTCATCCTTGAGATTACTGATCCCAAGGGGAAAAAGACCCAGACAGTCCTGCCCATCACACGCACCAAATTCAACCAGGACACCACACTCTTCATGTCCTTTGAGGCCCTGCCTTTTGAAATGCCCAGAGAGGAGGTAGAATCCCAGCTTAAGGAAGGGCTGTCCAAGTACAGGGAAATTGTGCAGCTTGAGCTGTTAAAAAACCCCTACATGGGGCACCTGACTACAGCAAAGACAATGGCTATGATCAAACCACATGAGAATAGCAGAATTTTGTTCATCCCATGCTGCACAACCATTCTGAAAAACAATGGTACATTGAGTGGCAAGTTCAAGGTGTTCCCAGAGCAAACCCCACCCATTTGTGCGCTATGCTCTGCGCTTGGCCACAGAGAGGCCCTCTGCCCTACAACTATAGCAGGGGTCCAGGCTGAAGAACAAGATACCCCCAAGGAGCCCCAGAGTACTGAGCCAACTGGTGCCTAGGCCAATGCTCTTGTAGCCCTATCCTGGGGCACCATGGCTGATTATGAGGTGGTCAAGCCAATCACATTACGCCAGAAAAAGGCTCATGCAAAGGCCCAAACCCAGCCTCAGCCACAACCAATAGTGGTACCTGAATTTGATCATGCAGAGGCACCTCAAGCCACCCAAATGCATGTGAAAGAGACCCAGTCTATTAATGACACTGAAATAAATGGGCCAATGTAAAACCTGGCCCAGATGGAACAGGAACTCCTGGAAAACCCAGCCTAAGTTTTATTGGCTGATTCTCCTTCTGTGGAGGCTTAAGAGAACATGCAAAATACACATGCCCAAACTCCACTCACTCACAATAAGGCACCTTCTGCACAAGAGGGTGGCAGACCAAGACGCAAGGCCAGACCATACTTGCTGCAATAACCAAACTAGCCCCATACACAGTAGAGGAGCCTATCAAGTCTAAGGTGAATAAGAAAACAAGAGACTCTATGGCCAATGACAATAGTGGTCCTACCGCCGGTGGGGCCACATTGGTATAGTGGCTACTGGAACCAAAATCAAAATAGGGATGCTCAACATTGCAGGATTTTCATGTCCCCAGTCCCAGGCAAAGAAAAGAAACATCCTGCTCTCCCTCAAAGCTGATTTGGTTGGCTTGACTGAAGTCAACTGCAGCTCTGAGGCTGGGGTGAGTTTTCAGCAGCTCATGCTACCACACACTACCCTTTGGTCCAAGAAAGGTTGAATATGGATCAGACAGGGATCTCCAATCAAAGCAACAAACAAACGTACACACCTGGACAGCAGACTTCTAATGGCGGATATAGACAGCAAAGATGAAAATTTCACCTTTACAGTTATTTACGGCCTATTGGCCCACAAGGACAAAGTAATATTTTTTGCTCAACTCAAGCAGATTAAGTTCCCTCTAAATACCATCTATGTTGGGGACTTCAACTCTTGGCTGCTCCCAACAGACAAGGATCACCCATCCCCCTTCCAAACCATGCAGGCCTGTTTGGGGACTAGCAACAGGGCTTGGGACTCATTGATATAGCGGATTTTGAAGCAGGATACTCCACAATTATGACTTGGATCAACCCAGTGGAAACAATAGAATTCTCTGCTTCTTGCATTAACTATATATTCATTTCCCTGGACTTGATAGCCATATTTTTCCCACACCTACCAGTTGACATCCTTGGGTTTGATCACAGACTCCTCTGCGCCACCATTAAATTTTGGGAACCAAAGGGAATGCGTAACGTGCAGATCACGCCTGCTCCCCAACAACTCAAACAGAAAATGGATTAGCCAATCAACCACCTCAACAATGAGATCAACAAAAAAACACGGGCAGGTGGACTAATGGGCCAACATTAAAGCCAATGTTAAGGGGCAGATTTTCAAGGAATCATCCCAACTCATGACTGCTAAGAAGGCCTACAAACAAAGAATAACTAATACCATTCAACACCTGGAGGTGAACATGCCAAAACAAAGCAACACAGGCTGGACGGCTGCCTGGCAAGCAGCCTGCGTAAAATTGGCTAGGATTGAACAGAACCAATCTAACCTAGCCTGCCTTCAGGCAGTAACCTCTTTGGCAATTAAGGGCAAGCAAACCACCAAGGCCTTTATTACCATGTACAAGACTAGGAGCGCACAGAAGACTCTATCTGAAGTCATTGATAAAGGCACATCTAATACCTCAAAGAAAAGGGTGCTTTCCGCAACACACACATTCTACAGCAGCCTATACGCCTCAGAACGGGAAACAAATCCTGCGGCCCTCAGGAAATGGCTAGAGGTGGTCCCAGCAATACCTGAAATGAAAGATCTTGACCAACCTATTGAAATTAAAGAGCTGGAAGAAGCCATTCACATGGTACCAAAACAGAAGGCCCCTGGGCCCAATGGGCTGCCATATGAATACTACTGTCACCTTTTCACCCTCTTCAGTACAGTTCTTTTGGACGTGTTTAACGCGGCCCTAAGAAATGGGTCTATCATCCTGGGTGGTGGCAATGGCCTGACAGTTCTGCTTCAAAAGAAGGTATCAAGAGCAGAACTGAAGAACTGGCAGCCTATCACACTCCTTAACACCAACCAGAAGCTACTTTGCAAAATCCTGGTTACCAGGATGTGCAAAAAAATCCCTCTGGCTACACACCCTAATAAACACAGATTTACTCCGGGCTGCAATATTGCTGACAATGTGAACACAGTCACAAATATACTGCAGGACAAATCACAGAATGGTATTGCTATCTTCCTGGATCAAGAAAAGGCATATGATAAAGTATCATGGTCATAACTTGACGCATGCCTCTCAGCCCACTTGGTCTCTGAAACCTTTAGGGCCTGACTGAGATCTCTTCTACAAGAATCATCCATCCAAGTGGCAACGGCTCATGAGGAGACAGAAGAGGTCTTTCTATCCCAAGGCCTCCGTCAAGGAGACCCTCTTAGCCCTCTCCTATCCAACCTAGCCATTGACCCATGAATACGCCACCTCAGCACCAAAATGTTGGGCCTACAAACCTATGTGCAAGACCCATTCACAATCAAGGCCTTTACCAATGATTGCGTTGAAGACTGGCATCCAAAAGTGATGTGTCCATATTTGCAAAGGCACTCAAGAACTACTCTAAACTCTCAAAAGCTAAAGTGAACACCAAAAAGTCCCAGACCATCATCATAGGGAGCCCTGGCTTCAGACCCCCTCTTGCCATCAAGCCAATCAGAGACCTGGTGCGCCATCTGGGAACATGGGTCAAGGTGGGAGGTTTTGACACTCAGGTAATGAAATCAGGCATCCTCAGTGCTGTCTCCTGGTCCATGTCCTCCTGGAAATATAACCTGGTGACCCAGATCAGCAGGGTCCAACTTGTAAATACTCTGGGGTACTCAAAAGTCTGGTACACTGCCCAGTTCTTCCCCCTATCCCAACAGTTCTTTAGGAGCCTCAATAAGATGGTTCAAAACACGCTTTAGAGACCAGGCACTCAGTCAATTGCCATCACAAAGCTGATTGACAACAAGCTTAGGGGTGGACTGGGTTTATGTGATGTCTGACGGGCCTCAGCCAAGATCTTTGGACAAACAATGTCTATGGTACTCTCCATTCATGCAACAGAACCCACTGGACTAACGCCTTTAGGAGACAATGGGCCAAGGCTCTGGGCCTAAACCTGGCTCATAAGCAACACACCCTCAACAAATGGTTATCAAGATTAACAACCAAAAGAGGCCCCCAAGGGATGGAAGCCTTCTGGAAATCAATGCTATCAACATATAAAGAATATTGGGGCATCAGCTCATTCAGACCTGCAGCTGCCCATAGAGGAAGGGCTGGACTGGTATGGTGCCCAATGTTCATGGGCCTTCCTGCTCATCCTGGGGCACCCATTCCAGAACCCCCAAGACCAGTGGCAGTCCCAGAGATTTTGGAGGTACTTTCACACAACAACACAAGCCTCAAGGTGAGCCTGTTCTGGCAGTACTGCCACAAGGACATGATTAACCTAAAAATGCGGACAAACACATGGAAGGTTCTCTGCAGGGTATACTGCACAGCTGACCTCAGAAACTGCCCAAACCTCACCTGCAACAGATACAGGGCAACCAACACCGTAACACACAGGTTCTTTGAATGCCCCCAGAGCATAAGAGTATGACAGGTAGCCTGAGCAATTCTCTGGCCAGCACGCTCATACCCCATATCCACGGAGGGGCTAGAAGTAGACTGGTTTTTCATTGACGCCCCCTCCTGAACTCCTGAGTCCTTCAGTGCAGCAGTATTCCATACCACATTGTGGGTTATTCACTTTGTTGTCATCAAATCCTTGGTTGCCACTCCACATCCATCACATGCCCCAAACTCCCTCATAGCGCATAAACTTGGATGGATCATAAGCCAGGTCTTTATTGGCAATACATCCAGTACATTGAGCAGGGAGTTAGCGGAAGAGTGGTCATCAATCCCTGGCTTGATCCTCTTTCAAGAGCAAAAACAGGCCGCCTTTGTCCTTCCAGAAGTGATCCAGACGCCCCTCCCCCTCCTTCCCCCCAAGGTTTTTCTCTGGGCCCTCCAGTTTCCTTGTCCCCTACCCCTTAGACCGTCACTTTCTTTTGCTTGATCATTCCTTTATGACCCTATGGGCCCGCTGTACCAGTCAGAGATTTCTGGGCAACTTGAATAAATGAACTTTGGGATGCCACCTTTCTTTCACAGCTTAGCTCCACTTTTTGGAATCTAAGAATTAATAAAGCAATCAAAGTACATAATATTCTAAGATTACTGAAGGCTTTTATTATAGGTAAGAAAGGTAGGGCAACCAACAACTCCAGATCCTGGGCCAGAAACGCCCTGTAAAGAGCCAACTGGTGAGCCCTACAAGAACCACCAAGAAGGGTTCATTTGTTCCATCAGAAGGATGGATGAAGTTTTTGACCTCAAACGCTGGTTCCAAGACAAGAACAGAGCCCTACACAAGTCCCCTGTGCCCCATGGGATCAGAGTCAACTTTGGAGGCAACCCTACTCAGTTCCAGGAGGCAGCAAAAGCAGTTGTCACAGCATATCACAAGGCTGTGTCACTTCAACAAAGCCCAATGAAGGACTTCTTTGATCTTGGCTTCCTCTGTAAAGAGGATGCTGATCAGGCAGCTGAAGAAATCTTCACGCTTGAGATCACTGACCCCAAGGGAAAGAAGACCCAGAAAGTCCTACCAATCAACTGCACCTGATTCAAATTAAATTTATCACCCTCTTTATGTCCTTTGAGACCTTGCCATTAGACATGCCCAGAGAGGAGGTAGAATCCCAGCTTAAGGAAGGGCTGTCCAAGTATGGAGAAATAGTGCAGTTTGAACTGCTAAAAAATCCTTACATGGGCCAACTGATCACATCAAAAGCCATGGCCATGATCAAACCCTTTGCAAATGATATCTTGACATCCATTCTTTGTTGCACAACCATTCTGAAAAACAATGGTACATTGAGTGGCAAGTTCAAGGTGTTCCCAGAGCAAAATCCGCCTATATGTGCGCTATGCTCTGCGCTTGACCACAGAGTGGCTCTCTGCCCTACAACCATAGCAGGGGTCTGGGCCGCAAAACAAGACACCCCCAAGGAGCACCAGAACAGTGATCCAACAGGTACCCAATTCAATGCTCTTGTAGCCTTGGCCTGGGGCACCATGGCTGAGTATGCAGTTTTAAAACCAATCACATCCTGCCAGAAAGATGCTCATGCAAAGGCTCAGAATTTGTCTCAACCTCAAACAATCAAGGAAACAGAATCTGCCCAAGAAGAAGAAGCACTTCAACCCATGAAAACAACTGCACAAGCAACCCAGGCAGTTCATGACAATGTGGTTGGTGAGCCAATAGAAATTCCAGAACTAGTGGTGCAGGAATTAATGTCCAACCTGGCCCAAATTTTATTGTATAGTCTCCACAATGCGGTGGCCCAAGAGAATATGCAGCAGGCTCAAACCCAAGATATACCTAATCAGGAGCAGGTACCTTCTGTAAAGAATAATATAAGATCAAGACACAAGGTCCATACCAAACTTGCTGCAGTAACTAAGCCATCCCCTTACAAAGTAGGGGATCTCAAACAGTCCAGGGTACCCAAAAAAGCCAAAGATGCCACAGTCAATGACAGCAGTGGTCCTACCTCTGGTGGGGTCACTAATGTATAGTGGCTGATGGACCCCACCAATGGGATAAACTCTCCCATAGGATTTCTGGCCCTAGTCCCAGGCATGAATAGAATTTTTCTGCAACCTCAAAGCTGTACCAATTAGCCCAGATGTGCTAATAACTGCTTTGAGCAAGGCCAATTTACAACATTGACTCTCCCAGATAATAATGGACCATAAGAAGCTGCATCTGGATCAATGGAGTTCACCATAGCAGCAGTCAAGCAAGGAATTAATTTGGTAACAAAAAACCTGGGCCAAAAGATCACATTTTTGGATAAACACAGCCTCCAATAATGCACCCTATTTTCTCCCATTGAACAACACATTCCACCTTCAGACCCTTTATACATTTACCACAAAGAGCCACACAATCCAAGGCGGGTACACAATTTTAAAACGTGGCCCAGCCTTTAACACAAAAATGTGAAAGCCACATTATCAGCTAATTGGGACTCACATGTGATCTACCAGTCAACAATGAGGGCAGAGCCTAGCAATTTCACACCCTAACTCAGCCACAAACATAATAGGCCATCCTGTAACAGGCACAGACTGTTACAGTAGAAAATCAAATGGAAGGGATAGTGCGCCCTTGTAAAACCAGAAATCAGCAAAGAACACAGCCAAATCCTTGAAAAAAATAGATGACTTGAATGCCGTCATAGACAAAAATGGGTCAAAGCTGGGGTTGCTCAAATAGCCCTGGGAAATCTGGACCTGCCTTATTTTCCTCCAAATAATTATGACAAGAAAATTACGCTTTATACACTATTTGGGGATGGCAGCGCTTGACCTGCTAGCCGCTGGAATTTTTCAAATTATGATGTCATTAACTTGAATTCCAATGAAGGACCTATAACTGCTGAAAATATTTTTGCCAGCCAATCAGATGCTGCAGAATCCCCTCCTGTCCAATCCTGAACTCCCTTAAGACTTCACCATTTCCCCTCTAGAAAACTGTTTCTAGATAGCTTAATTTTCCTCAAAATAAAAGAAAGTTTATCACAAAATAATGATGCATCTGGGGCTGTTTGCCTCTGTCCTCAAAAGATTAGCCTTTGTGGCAGTCAAGGTTGCCGTTGACTCCATGGCCACAACCTGGCCTGCCCTTTACATGCCAATGCCTTCAAATTCTTTCTCTAATTTACCTTTGCAAGTCATTTGCTTGTTGACAAATTCAACCTCCATCTTCTGCTATACTAGCTTTGGATCCAAGATATTGAAACCATCCTCCTGATTTGGTCTGCTGCTTGTCAAGCAACTAAAAATCTGTTTATTATATCCTCATTGTATTTCCTTGAATTACGCCACATACCATTTCACTCTAACACAGACCCTCCAACAAAAAATTCTGGGCAGACAACCCATAGGATAATGGCCCATATTAATTTAGATCAGTTAATGTCCTTTGATCTACCATTCCACAACACACCAGACGCTAGAGATTACATCCCATCTTTTTGGGGTGCTAATCCTAGGCATTGGCCCTAAAACCATAGCTGCCACAGATTTAGCCACACAAAAGGTGTATCAGGCTGTTCAACAAAAAAACGCGGGCAGCCAGCCCAAGGGAATTTCTGCCTGGATTATTCTGGATCAGCACATTTTAATTGAACTTTCCTCCCAGTTTCAACTCACTGTTTTTATAATTAGGGCCCAAAAAAGGGGCTCCAACCCAAAATCTTGGCCCTCTCAAACCACAAACACACCACTGGCCACACATACATAATGGAATTGAGTAAAAAACGCAGGCCAAAGGCCCAAATTTTGTCTGGCCTGGTTTTTCTGGGATCAATAACAATTCAATCTGGAACTGACAGCATCCACTTAAAAGAATTCCTGAAAGTCATATTACCCTCCTAATGGGATATATAGTTCAAAGCACTCTTCCCCTTCACAACCTTCCTCCCTCACCCAAGATTTACCTCTTGCCTGCAGGTTTCCTTGTCCCCTTCTTTTTTATATTGTATATGAGACTTTTGATCATTTCTTTTGTCTCTATAGACCCGTTGTACCAGCCAGAAATGTCTGGGCAACTTGAATAAATGAACTTTGGGATGACCAACGCTCCCGCAAAATTTGCCACTATAATGAACCAAGCACTAAACGGTCTCTCAAATACATTATGCTACCTTGACAAAATCATCATAATCTCAAAAACAAAGAGGAACACCTCACAAATGTCTGCAAGACACCCAATCAACTTGCAAAGCACAAAATCTATGCAAAGCCTAGTAAGTGCCAATTTATGAAAAGTGAACTCTTGTTCTTGGGTCACATTGTCTCTGATGGTTGCATCAAAGAAGATCCAGATAAAATCAAAGCCATAAACACCATGCAGCACCCCACCTCTGTTAAACAAGTTAGATGCTTTCTTGGAATGGTAGCTTACCTAAGGAAGTACATCAAAGACTGCAGGAAACTAACCACACCAATCAATGACCTAACCAAAGTTAGTGCCAAAAAAATTCATCTGGACACCAGAATGTGACAAAAATTTCCAACTATTAAAACAAGCTCTGATAAAAGCACCAATATTGAAATACTATAATGACAATGGATGCTACAAGCTCAAGTCAGATGCCAGTGACACCACCATTGATGCAGTGATACACATCTTCCAGCCAGGGCAGCAAGACTTTCTACCAGTATGTTATGAAAGTAGAAAACTAACCAACACTGAGCAGAGGTACCCTATACACGGTAAGGAATTGCTAGCAATATATCACACATGCAAGAAATGGAGATGTTATCTAGAAGGACATTTAAATGTTTGAGTACTGACTGACCATAAAACCTTAATCCATTTCAAACCTCAGAACACACTTGCAAGGAAACAAGCCAAAAGGATGTTCCTCCTGGAGCAGCTAAATCTAGACATCCAATATAAAAGGGGGGCAGAGCTGGTTACAACTGATGCTGTATCTAGGCTATGTCAGCAAAGGGAGGATAATTCTGACCACCTGGACCCTGAATGGCCCAACCTATATAGCACCAAGTACAAGACTAAAGAGAAAGACCCCTAAAAACATCAACAACCCACAATACATTAGTAAGGAATGAAAAACACTTCCATGTATTGAATGATAAAGTGTACTGAATCATTAATGATAAACACATCCCATAAATTCCACTTGCATAAAGGGTTGCCACTATCCTAAGACATCACCGCCTACTAGGGCACACAAAGGCTAACAACCTATACCTCACTTTAAAAGAAATATTATGCTGGCCCAATCTTAAACAAGACATAATCAATGCTCTAAAAAAGTGCACAGTTTGTGCAAAATATTCAAGCATAAAGGCTCCCCATCTAACAGCTAATCCAGTACTGGACCCTGAACTATTTTAGGTTTGGGGTCTGGTAGTAGTGGGACCTTTCCCAAGCTAAAGCAAAACAATGCTTCTTAATTGTAGCCACCAACTTTGCTACATGCTGGCCTATCTTCTTGGAAACTGATGAGTAGAGCCTTTTGGGGAAGCTTCAAATATGGAAATGAGAGAGAAGAAAAGTATATTCATTGAATAATACTTTAGGCTTATATAGCTTTAGCTGTGGCGGAGATTTAGTTGGATTAAACCTAGGGATTGGTCATGTGCAGGATGGGTTTGAGTCACTGGATACTTGGACAGTCAGGTGATATTGCTTGGTTGCCATTTCCAGTATGTCAAGCTGTATATTGAGAGGCACCAAAATGGGCAATGACTGGATGTTAAGTGGGTTGGTGGTAGCCAGAATACTTGTATATCCAGATCCTTGAAAAAACTAAAGACCACAAAGCAGAATAAATAAACTGCTTTATCAACAAGGCAGTTATAGCCAACTAAAGAACTCCATACTAAATAATGTTGCAATTGTACTATTTTAGCAGAGTTACAAGGGGAAAAATATTTAGAAACTAGATGATATTCTTTATTGAGAGGTAATGATTATATAGTTAGTGCAAGTCATGGGTAACAGGAGCATGATTGCGTTGATCACACGGCAGGATGGTGAAATGGATGGCTTGATCCTGGTAATAATTCAAGCGCCAAAACAAGGTATCCATTGTAAGGGATCATCATTTGTTCATGTTGTTGGATTTTTAAATTTGAGTTGACTTTCTAGTCTGGCGCCAAGTGACTGGGTAATCAGATTTTGAGTCACAAACCCTCTTACTTGGAATCTTGCTGGCAGGTCAAGCCTGCTATTTTGACACCCCCCAACTGAAGGTTGGCCTCCTCTGGGGACAGGTTGTCAGGAGCCTGGGCACTATACTGAACTAACTGTTGTTCTGTGGCGGGTAGGACAGTCTCACATTGTTTCTGTCTTGCCTTGCAGGGTCTCAGAAAATTGTGATGGAGGACTTGTCTTGTTTACATTTCCCCAGTCTTGAACAAGGTAAGTGTTGCATTTGTTTACCTTTAGAATGATTGCTGGGCCTACTTTCTTTGGCTGTAATTTACTTTTGTCAATGTTCATGACCCAAACTTTGTTGCCAACCTCATGTCTGTTTTGGATGGGGACAAATGTCTTTTGTAGACGCTTTTTTTCTCTTTATGCTTGATTGCTATTGGCCTCTATGACCTGGGGATCTGAGCAGGGTGGAACCTTGCTTGGTATTTCCAGCTTGGGTCCTGATAACTCTTGGATGATGTTGGGCTATGTGCCATATACTAACTTGAAGGGGCTTTTTCCGGTGGATCTGTTCACTTGGATTTGGCACACAAGTAATGCAGTCAATAGCTGCTTATACCAGTCTTCAGGTCTCCCAGCGGTGAGTTTGGCCAAGGCTTGCACAAGGCTACCATTTAGCTGCTCCACACGTCCATTGTCCTGAGGATGATAAGGCGTTGTCACTGTGTGCTTGGCCTCCTTCTTGGTGAGATATAAATTGGTATCTTCAGAGGTCAGCTATTTGCATCTGTTGGTTATCAGGAGTTCTTGCTTTCCAAAATTGCTGATGATTTCTTTCCCAATGAACTGCCACACGTCATTGCCTATATGTGTTTTTACAGCTTGTACTACTATTCATTGTGTGGCAAAGTCTATTGTGGTAATGATGTCCTTCTTCTCATTATGTTTTCCTGGCATGGGGCCCACAATATCTAGGGCCCACACCTTGAAGGGTAGTTGCATGCAGATAGGTAGTACTGACTTAGGTGTGGTTTTGATTTTTGCAAATTTCTCACATACTTTGCATTGGTCCAAGATGTCATGGCCCGCCATGACATAGTAGCTATAAAAAGTTGCGTTTTAAAAGCTTGGATTGATAAAGCTACTTCTTGTTGTTAGAAAGCTACCTTGATGATTTCCCTAGGTACCCTAGATCCAAAGTTATGGCAATTTAAAGTTCCGTGTTCAAAAAACCTGTCAGCATGTCCCAAAATGGTTGCAAGATTGGATTTCAAATCAAGACAAGCAACAATTGGTAAGCGGGTAAATACAACCATATCTCAGCTTCCAGTGATCAGTTTTGGATGTTCTTACGCTCAAATGAAAGCCATAGATGAGGAAAATCCATCCAAAGTATTTTTAGATGACAAACTAAAACAAACCTCAAAGTTTCAATCTGGCCAAAAGAATATGACTAGAGTTAGTCAGCTGATGTTTCAAACTTTTAGCATAACCCTCCAGATAGAGAGACAAGGATCTTCAAGAAGAATCTGGAAGAATCTCAAAGACCAATGCAAATGGTATAAAAGAAATCTAGTTCCCTTTTTCCTTGTTGTGATCATTCTTGATCTGAATAATAAATAAAGGACTTCTCTTAGACTATAGTTTAAATAGATCAGAGTTGGGAGCCCTTGGGCCCTGACACAAGACTTCCTGAACGTCTTGGTACAGGAAAAGCCACCATGCTTTGTGCTTATGGAATTTTTAGAGGTTGTGACTTTTTGTGTGCGCTAGATTTCTATGGTAACGTAGGATGGTGTCAACTTGCTGAGGTGTGGGAACATAAGGAAGGGTGGTTCTGTCAGACATTTTTTGATGTAAGGTTCCATACACGTCTGCAAATAAGTGCTTGTTCTTAATGACTGCTTCCTTTATTATGTCTGTAGTTTCAGGGGGAAACTTTGTCCTTTGTCCAAAGTACCAAGAGGAGCCAGTCTGTGTCAAGCCCATTCTCTCCCCTTATGGCTCTAACGTACAGGCACAAGAAGGCGTCCACCATAGAAAAGCTCTGGACCAGGCTTGTACTATATGAGTATATTGAATCTCTTCAGGAGTTACATCCAGCGTCCTGATGGCGGGAAAGATTTGCGTGGATTTTGAAATATATAAGCAACTTGTGGTCAGTCAACACTGTGAATTTTTCCTGTTGTTCTAGGTAGCAACGCCATTTGACTAGGCAGTGCACAATTGCCAACAACTCTTTTTTGTGTATAGGGTATCAACACTTGGCATCTGTCAGTTTGCGTGACTTGTAGGTTACATGCAGGAAGTCATCATCATTGTTTTTGATTTGTAGTACTCCCCCAATGGATGCGTCTGAGGCGTGGTTTTCATTTGGTATTCCCCATTGCGTTTGAGATACTGTAGGATAGGTGCTGTTGTGAGTTTCTCTTTGAGGTGTCTAAAGTAGAGGTCTTGTTGGGGGGTTCCATACAAACTCAGATTTGGCGCCAGTTATGGAGGACAGGGGTGCAGTCAGGATGCTGCAGTTGGGTATAAAACAACGTACATAGGCAACTATTCCTAAGAATGTATGTAGTTCTAACTTGTCTTTGGGTGGTGGCATTTTGCAGATAGCCTGGATCTTCTGACTGTTGGGCTTAATACCATCTTTATAAGACTATGCATCCTAGAAAGGGCAGCTGCTCACAGAAGAACTGGCATTTGGAGGGCTTGGCTAGCAGCTTGTGTTACACCAAGGTAGCAAAGACTGCCTCTAAGTCCTTGTGGTGCTGCTCTACCAAGGGGCTGTAGACAATGATGTCATCCAGGTAGACTAAGGTGTTCTTGTCTATTTGAGGAACAAACACCTTGTTCATGAAGATCACAAAAGTTGACGGTGCGTTTGTCATGCCAAAATTAAGCACTACACATTTATATGAGGATTAGTTAGTGCAGAAGGCCGTTTTGAGGATATCTTTCTCTTTGATACAGATCTGGTTGTAGCCTGTGGTTAAGTCAATCTTGGAGAAGACTGTGGCGCCGCCCAAGGCATAAAAGAGGCCGTCAATGAGTGGCAGTAGGTAACAATTCTTAATGGTAAATTTGTTTAGGGCTCAATAATCTGTGACTAGGTGCAGGGTATCATCCTTCTTGGCCACAAAGAACACAGCAGCATCAAAAGGAGACTTTGAGGGGTGGATACATCCCTTTTTCCAATGCCTCTTTGAGGTAAGCACGTAGGGCGTTGTCTTTGTTAGGAGTCAGACAATAGATGGGTTGTGCCTTAGATACAGCTCCTTTGAGTTGAATGGAGTGTTGGATATGTTTTTATGGAGGCATCTTGAGTAAGGCCTCCTTGAAGATTTCTGGATGGCAGGCTACAATTTTACAATCTTGAGATGTAGTGGTGTCCTGATGGTCTTTAAAGTGTATGAAATTGTACTGACAGGCGTCCTAGTCAATTGCCTTGAGGTTCTCCTGCTTTTTTAGGGTCTCTATGATATGCAAAAAGACGTGTTTGCGTAGGAGCTGATCTACTGAGTCAGGGTAGATCTGGTGGTTGACGCCTTTTGTTTGATGGTCAATACCAAGGTTGCCCAGCCTATGTGGGGGTTATTCTTTTGCAACCAATCAAAAATTAGTACAATGTCAAACTTGATAAAGTCAATGATAAGGCCTTGGATGATAGAATGCAGGTTCTCAAGAATGATGAAGAAAGGAGCAGTTTCCCTTGTCACAGTAGTGTGATGTTCATCATCTAAAACCACACTTTTAATCCGCAAAGGATTAGTGGCTATCTTGAACTTATCTACAAAGCTGCTGTTGACTAGGGTTTGGTCTGCGCCCAAGTCCAGGAGTGCTGAGCCTGTGTAACTCCAAAAGCGGAAAGGGTAAGACATCTGTTTATTGGGGTGTCTGGAAATGGTGTAAAGCACCAGGTCCTCTGAGGGCACTTGGATCATTGGACACTGGTCCATGTCCTCAGGCTGGTATTCATCATTAGGTAAGTCAGGAGTTGTGCAGGGAGAGCTTGGCTTGCTTAAAGATCTCCCTGGACTTTTCCCTTGTCTTGGTTGCCTCTTGTGGCAGTGATACAAACATGGGTACAGTTTGACTGACTGTTGTTCCTATTTCTGTGTCCATTGGAACCTGCAGGTTTATGGTTTGTATTGCTGCCGTTGTTCCCAGGGGGTGGTTGACTTGAGTGCCCAGATGAGTGAGAGTCTTTGGGTCTCTCTCTTTTTCCAGTTTGCGCCTTGTGGAGGGCATTGGAAGTTTGCTCTGCTTTATCTGCTTTGCAGTATAAACTTTGCAGGTTGGTTACTTGGTCCAGGTTTACATGTCTCATTACGTGCAACTTGAGAGCGTTGTAGTACATGAGATGGGTAACTGGAGTGTCATATGCCATATATGAGGGGGAACATAGTTGGAGTCTCTTGTAGGCACATGTGAGCTCCTTCATAGTGCCAGTCTGGGTTAGGTTCTTTACTTGGCGTATGATCATAAGTGCAGTGTTCTTTAGCATAAACCTTGCCAAGAAGTCTTGTTTGAAGATGTCCCAGTCCTTATATGTGTGCTCTTCATGCCACTTGTTGCACCAAGTGCCAGTGTCATGAGTCAGTTAGATAGTGATATCTGAAATCCAGAATTTTTGCAGGCAATTCATTTGGGCCAGCTTATTTTGGGCAGATTGGATTCATGCAGCGGTGTTTTCATTGTTGACCCCAGAAAAGGATTCCAGGGCTGTGCTTTAAAGTCTCTGGGCTATGTAGGCTGACATAGTGTTTTCATCAGTTGCTTGAGGCATAGCAGAGGGAGCCTAGAAGAACCCTTGGGTGGACAGGGCATTGAACATGGGGAGTGGAAACACCATGTTCTGGTAGAGGACAAAACCATCAGGTATCTCAGCACCAGGTGTGTACGGTGTCCAGTCTACCAGGAGGCCAGACATGATTCTATTGAGGATTTGTTGGCTGCAACAAGTACAGGCAACAGGTGGAATTTTAAAAGATAAGGTAGGATGGAGAACCTGCCTGTGCTACCAATGTTGCAACTGTGCTGTTTTAGCAGAGTTACAAGGGGAAAATATTTAGAAACTAGATAATATTCTTTATTGAGAGATAATGATTATATAGTTAGTGAAAGTCATGGGTAACAGGAACATGATTGCGTTAATCACACGGTGGGATGGTGAAGGGAATGGCTTGATCCTGGTAATAAGTCAAGCGCCAAAAAGAGGTATCCATTGTAAGCAATCATCATTTGTTCATGTTGTTGGATTTAGAAATTTGAGTTGACTTCCTAGTCTGGTGCCAAGTGACTGGATAATTGGATTGCAGGTCACAAACCTGCTTACTTGCAACCTTGCTGGCAGGTTTAGCCTGCTGTTTCAATAATAATAACCAATGGAGCCACAAAACTATCAGGACAAATAGTAAACAATAATTTAAAACAAAAAATATCAAGAATTTCATAACCTTGCCCTACAGGCCACAGGCCAACAGCAGAGTTGAACGCCTAAACAGCAGGCTCATCAAAACCCTAGAGAAAATAATGGATGGCAAAGCCAAAGACACATGTCCACTATACGTGAAACATGCATTATTAGTATCTCAGGTACACAACAACCAAGGGACAGGCTACTTACTGTTTGAACTAACATACAAATAAAAACCAGAAATAGTCACCCAAAATAACCAACCATATGTGGAAATTCCCCTGAGAAATTCTCCCACAGTAGAAAAGACGCCAGTACTTAAACACATAATCCTCAAAGCTAAAATAGCAGAAATAAAAAGGCTCAAACCACAGAAGGTAACCTCTACAGAGAAATCACTCCCAATCAACTCCCCTGTCTGGATCCTGGCTAGAAACAGGGAGAATCTAGATTCAATACACAGGGGACCAGGAATAATCATCAAGTATAGACCAGACAGGAACATCTACCTGGCTAAGTTTCAGGGTGCCAAAGAGCCCATCATCAAGAAGTACCACAGATCCTGCCTCCGCCTTAACAAAGGAGAACACTCAACCCAGTTGGACCCACAAATAAACAACTCCAGGAACATCAGGCGGCAGCTGTCAAGATAAAGACCCCTCCTGATTTACCAGAGTAACCACTTAAGGGTGTGTGTGTTGAGGAGCTGGATATACTGATAATCTGGCCATTGCCAAAACAGTTAATATCCAGTCATTGCCCAGTTTGATGTCAATCCAATATAAAGTTCAAAATACTGGAAATGGCAACAAGCCAATATCACATGACTTGTCCAGGTATCCAGCAACTTGAACCCATACTGCACATAACCGCCCTTATCTTTAATCTGAATTAAACCTTGTCACAGCACAAGCTATATATTTCTAAAGTATTATCCAATAAAATATACTTCTCTTCTTCTTAATTCCATATATGAAGCTTTCCCAAAAGTTGCTCCTCATCAATAGGCTTCAAACTAATCAGGATAATGGTAGAAATTACTTTTCCTCCATTAGGCAATTTGTCTTGTTCACACTGGGTGCTGTGGTTTCAAGATTTTTGTTGGCATCTTGATCCTGGAAAGTGTTTGTGTCAATTTTAGGGGACTCAATCCCAAAAAAACGCAGACAGATAGTCCCTGGTCCTTGGGGCTGGCAGCCCACAAGTAGTCAGGATCAGGGTTTGAAACCTGGGGCTAATAGCAGGTTTCAAGAGGAAAATTTGACAATCCTGACATTTATAGAAACAGGGATTGCAGACTTGGGGGTGACTAAGAGGAGACATTCTTCTTATAAACTTTACATTTATTGAGGACTTATTTATGCTGTCTAACATATTTGGCCACTAGTAGTGGGATTTAAGATACTCATTTAGGCTCCTAATTCAGGTATGCCCTAAGCCTCTATATGAAAAGTGTTATGAATTGGCCTTTGTGGAGCCTTTAATGTAAATGTTTGGTGCTAGCTTTAGAAGAGTATGTATGAGCCTAATCAAAAAGTAATACAACTGAATTAAACCTTAAAACTTTACCTTTAGTATCCAAAGTAACAACCAAATAGGGTAAAATATCAAGTATGTAAAAGTGTGTGTTTTATTGAGAAAAAAGGAAGGTATATAGAGATTGGGCTGCACAATAGCTATAAAGGTGTTATAAGCACCTGCACTATTGTTGGGAAAGAAACCATCTTATTATGGAAGTTGTAGAAAAGCATGTGTCATTTTTGTAAATATGGCAGTCTGTACAATCCAGCAGGAAAATGTAATGAACAATATTTATGCACATCAATTGCTGTGCAGTTACTCAATTTGGAAAACACTAGCAATCCATATCCAGTTCTTTAGTCAATATAATAGTTTGGCCAGAGCATCTTTACATCTGAAAGTTGATTGTGATACCGAATTGTCATGTCACCAGATATGCACACAGAACCTAATTTAACCTTGATATAAAGATAGTGTCAAGGATCTGGATGCACAAGTATTCTGGCTACCGCCAACCCACTTAACATCCAGTCATTGCCCAATTTGGTACCCTTCCAATATACAGTTTGACATGCCAGAAATGGTAACCAAGCAATATCACATGACTGTCCAAGTATCCAGTGGATCAAACCCATCCTGCACATGACTAACCCCTAGGATCAATCCAACTAAATCTCTGCCACAGCTAAAGCTATATAAGTCTAAAGTATTATCCAATAAAATATACTTCTCTTTTTTCTCTATTTAATATTTGAAGCTCCCCCAAAAGGCGCTCCTTATCACTGGTAGCACTACAGTTTTGACCACGCCAATGAAAGAGAAAATGACTGAACAGAACCTGCCCACCTTTGCCCACATACTCAACCAGGCCACATCCCAGGATAACTGGAAAACGTACTTCTGCACCCATGACATCAATGAAGATATTTCTAGTGGATGCATCATATTTGAAGGTCTGGTCATGCCCAAAGCATGTGCCAAGATAGTTCAATGCAGTTGCTCTTGTCAACCACAAACAAACACACAACCACCTATAACAGGTGAAGTTACCAACACCAAGTACATTGGTATTGACAAGTTCTTTGGTAAAAACAAAGAAAACGTCATCAACTGACTAGACCACACAGCTGCCAAACTCTGCGCCAGCTGCATCCCCCACAAAAATGGGTCCAGGAAGCTAGCAAGCGCCTATACAAGGCTGCAGCTAACTGGTTTGTCACCTGGGTTGGCTCACAAACTGACAACCAGCTTGCCAACTGGGAAGAGTTAAAAGCAGACATCACACACAATTTCTGCATCACCAAATCCCTCCAAGACATTGCAATACAGCTCAGCAATCTTCCTCAGAAGACCACTATTACAGCCTACATCAATGAATTTGAAGAAATACTTGAAAAGATCCAAAATCCATCACAAGCCAACAACGTGCACACCAGAGCCTCATTCATCAACAGAATAAAACCCTCTGTTGCTGCCCTCATCTGCCCAGAGGACAACACCCCCATGCCTGCGCTCATTGCAGAAGCCAAATGTGCAGAAAAACACGCAAACATGGGATATGCTGCACACAATAGCAACCTTTCCTCCAACAGCAATTTCAGAGATAATCTAA
Organism: Entomophthora muscae; assembly: GCA_014839935.2. Lineage (NCBI taxonomy): Eukaryota > Fungi > Entomophthoromycota > Entomophthoromycetes > Entomophthorales > Entomophthoraceae > Entomophthora > Entomophthora muscae. Next base: position 108,076 of record QTSX02005894.1, on the reverse strand, counting down.
TGGCAACAAGCGCCAAAAAACTAAGCACAACAACAGCAACTCCAATTGCAACAATGGCAATTGCAGCCAAAGCACAAACCACTCCTGTCCCAGGAAAGAGGACACTGCCAAAGTAAACAATGCTGAGAAAGCACTCTGCTATGAATCTAACCCCACATTCTCTGACCTCAAAGGTCTCGAAACAGAGGAACAGGGAAAAGAAGAGGGGGAACAGGCTTAAGTGCCTCTTTATCCCCCCAACTTGACAAGAAACTGTACCAAGGCACAAACTTTGCTGCTTGCATCCCATGTGTCCCGCAATCCTCCATTTTTATGAACGTAAAAATTAAATATTGCTCACAACTTCTTGACTACCCATGTACTAACAAATCACATACACATAAAATTTCATTTTATTCTGGTGCACAACACACCATGGTTAACAAAAATTTGTAACCAAGTACAAAATACCAGTTGTCAAATATAACTTCAAATACACCAGAATGGAAGACAAATAAAAGGTTCTACTCAAATTCAAAACAACTCCCTTTAGAATTGACCTCCAAGGCATACAAATGTCTATCAAAGTACTTTGAATGAACAACATAAACTACAAAATTGTAGCAGGCATGGAATGGTTCACCTGAGTGAACCCAGTGTATGTTGTAAAAAAAAACATACCATCAAACACAATGGAGTTGATTTTAATATCCTCAAAGAACCCAAAAATCTCATTATAAGAGACACAGTATTTGTTCAAGTCATAAACCAAAACAACTCAGAACGTCTAACCAAAGACAGTACCCTCCACATAATGAGGTACACCAAATTCAAGAATATACAAACAACCAAAATCCAATGCCCAGAACTTGCAGCACTCCTAAATGAATATGCTCATGTATTCAAGGAAGAGCTCACAGAGTTGCCACCTGAACGGGAGGTCATACACAGCATCAACCTATGTAAAGCCATGCCTAAACCTGCACCTCTCTACAGACTCTCCCCCATGGAGACCCAAACCCTCAAAACCCATATTGAGGACAATCTAGCCAAAGGATTCATTCCCTGTCCAGATCCCTGTGGAAAGCAGCAGTGTTCTTTGTAAAGAAAAAGGAAGGCGCTCTTTGTCTAGCAACTGGCTACAGAGCACTAAATGCAAGCACAGTAAAGAATAAATATCCCCTTTCACTTATAGATGATCTTTTTGCAAGACTCTCAGGAGCTAAATTTTTCCATAAAATTGACCTCACATCAGGTTATAACCAAGATGAAGTAAAAGAAAAGGACGTACCAAAAACTGCATTCCTTACGCAATTGCATCCTTTGAATGCAGGGTAATGAACTTTGGGATGACCAACACTCCCGCTGTTTGTCACTATGATGAACCAAGAACTAAATGGTCTCTCAAAAACATTATTCTACCTCAACAATACCATTATATTCTCAAAAACAAAAAGAACACCTCACACATGTCCGCAAGATACTCAATTGACTCACAAAGCACAAACTCTACGCCAAGCCTAGTAAGTGCCAATTTATGAAAAATGAAATTTTGTTCTTGGGCCACATTGTCTCTGACGGTGGCATCAAAGCAGATCCAGATAAAATCAAAGCCCTAAACACCATGAAGCACCCCACATCTGTTAAACAAGTTAGATGCTTTCTTATAATGGTAGCTTACCTAAGGAAATACATCAAAGACTGCGGAAAGCTCACCACACCAATCAATGATCTAACCAGGGGTAATGCCAAAAAAATTAATCTGGACACCAGAATGTGACAAAATTCCAACTATTAAAACAAGCTTTGATCAAAGCACCAATATTGAAATACCATAATAAAAATGGATGCTACAAGCTCAAGTCAGATGCCAGTGACACCACCATTGGTGCAGTGATACACATCTTCTAGCCAGGGCAGCAAGATTTCCTGTCAGTATGTTACAAAAGCAGAAAGCTAACAAACACTGAGCAAAGGTACCCAATACATGAAAAAGAATTTCTAGCAATATATCACACATGCAAGAAATGGAGATTTTATCTCAAAGGACACTTAAATGTCTGAGTGCTAACTGATCACAAATCCTAAATCTATTTCAAAACTCAGAATGCACTCGCACAACGCCAAGCCAAATGGATGTCTTTGCTGAAACAGCTTAGCCTGACATCCAATACAAAAAGGGGCAGAGCTGGTCATAGCCAATGCTCTTCCTAGGCTATGCCAGCCAAGAGAGGATCACCCTGACCACCTGGACCCTGACTGGCCCAACCTATAAAGCACCAAGTACAAGACTAAAGGGAAAGACCCCTAAACACATCAACAACCCACAATACATTAGTAAGGAATGAAAAACACTTTCATATACAAAAGGGAACTGTATACCAAATCATTAATGACAAACATGTTCCCTAAATACCACTTGCACAAAGAGTTGGCACTATCCTAAGACATCACCACCTACTAGGGCACACAAAGGCTAACAACCTATAACTCACGTTAAAAGAGATATTATTGTGGCCCAATATTAAACAAGATAAAATTAATGTTTAAAAAAGTGCACAGTGTGCAAGAAATACACCAGCGTAAAGGCTCTCCAGCCAACAGTTAATCTAGTACCAGGCCTGTAACCATTTAAGGTTTGGGGACTAGACATAGTGGGCCCTTTCCTTGAAGCTAAAGCAAAACAACATTTCCTAATTGTAGCCATTGACTTTGCTACACGCTGGCCCATCTGCTGGGCAACAAAGGACCACAAAGCAGAAACAATAAACTGATTCATTAACAAAAACAATCATAGCTGACTACCTCACTCCAGAATACATCATAACAGATGGAGCAAAAGAGCTAACAGGCCACATAGTAAACAACAATCTAAAAACAAAGAACATCAAACACTCCACAACCTTGCCCTACAGACCACAGGCCAACGGCAGAGTTGAACGCCTGAATGGCAGCCTTATCAGAACCCTGGAGAAAATAATGGATGGCAAAGCCAAAGACACATGGCCACCCTATGTGAAACATGCATTACTAGTATCCTGGGTTTGTACCAATCAAGGGACAGGATACTCACCGTTTGAAATAACATACAGGTACAAGCCAGAAATTGTCACCCGCAATAATCAATCATATGTGAAGATCCCCCCGGGGAAACCTCCCACAGTAGAACAGAAACCAGCTCTACAACACATACGCCTCAAAGCTAAACTGGCAGAAACAAAAAGACTCAAAGCCCAAAAGGTAACCTCAACAGAGGACCCACTCCCCATCAACTCCCCTGTCTGGGTCCTAGCTAGGAACAGGAAGAAGTAAGACTCAGTACACAGAGGACCAGGAAGAATCATCAGATACCAACCAGACAGGAACACCTACCTGGTTAAGTTCCAGGGTGCCAAAGAGCCCATCACCAAAAATCATCAAAGATCTTGCCTCCGCCCTAGCAAAGGGGAATACTCAACCCAGTTGGACCCACAAATAAACAACTCCAGGAACATCAGGCGGCAGCCGTCAAGACAAAGCCCCCTCCTGATGTACCCAAGTAACCCCTTAAGGGAGGGGGTGTGTCAAGGGTCTGGATGTACAAGTATTCTGCTATTGCTATCACACCTAACATCCAGACATTGCCCAATTTAGTGCCTTTCCAATATACCATTTGACATACCAAAAATGGCACCAAACCAATATCTTATGACTGTCCAGGTATCCAGTAACTTGAACCCATCTAGCACATGACCAGCCCCTTGGTTTGATCCAACTGAATCCCCGCCACAGCTAAAGCTATATAAGTCTAAAGTTTTATCCAATAAATATACTTCTTCTCTTCCTATTTTTATATTCAAAGCTTCCCAAAAAGGCGCTCCTTATCACTAGCCTTGGTAGCTAAGAAATAAGCACCTTAAATAAAATAGGGTATAAGCTCCCATCATATTTAGAGTTGCAACAGATATTTTATGTGAATCCATATGGTAGTTATGGGAACCCCCAAAAATAAAACCATTAAAAATAGTAAGGAAATCAATCACTTGGAAATAAATACATATCCAGAGCACTTGAAATACTTGGCCAATTCCTGTATGAGAAGGACACCTTTCTTTTTGGACAAGGCTATAGCCAAAGTAGGATAAATTTTGAAGCTACTTTATCAAGCTAAGACTGAACCCTTTAAGAAGTAGCTAGCCTTATGAAATAAACCTGGATGGCTTTGGGTTTAATTGTAAGTTTTAAGCGCTTTCTGACAGCTAGATTAATGTTGGCTATAGGGATGAGAAGATAAAAGATCTCTCATAAGCTATAAGTGCATCCGTTCATTTAGTCTATTGATTTTTCTTGTCTAAAGCTTAAGATTCTACAGTAAAAAACTGGGTAGAAATAACAAAATACAAAAGTAGATAAATCAAGAGAGGGGCTTAACTAAGCTCACATATATAATATTTTAGATTTGAGCTAAAAGTGTAGTGTTAAGTTTGTAGGGAATTAGCTTTATCACAAATTATGAATAGGAAGCTTAGCTAAACAAAGGACTGATTGAATCCACAATGCCCAATTTTATAACCAATAAAGAACAATTTATCCAAGAGGATAGGGTGAAAAGCTATAAAGATTAAATCCAGGTAAGCTTAAATTTGATGTTTATAAGTAAAATGTGTCACTCCAGTGGCCCTAGAATATGAGCTAGATAGATCTGTGACTTTGTGGAAATATATTTGAGCCAAAGCTCTAGGATTTACTTATAAAAGAGCAAGGAGAAAATTATATTTGATGCCAAACCTTGCCCCATAAGTAATTAAAGTCTTGAAAGTTCACATAAAATGATTTACAAGGGAACAAAACATCTTATATGAAATGGGGGTTCTGATATTCACAACTTTATTAAACAACTAGGATTGAATCAACTGAAAATCCAGATAGCATGTCAGTTTTTATTCTGTGCATTTAAGATTACAGAGAAGCTATTTCCCAATAAGTATAAAGCTGGTTTCTGAAAGACATTTAAAATTTAAAGATAGATATAGATCTATTCAATACTAGGCAATTAATTGGCTATTTTTTGTGTAGGTTAAATTTTCACTGTCATGCTTCACAATTTATAGGGTTTAATATTTTTTAGGTAAAAATTAGATGAATAATTTACACTGGAAAAAGAAATTTTTATTGGTATCTGAGATATCTAATAATGATATGAAGTAAAAAACACCTGCTAGTTAATTATTGAGCTTTAAATGGCAGAAAAAGTGTGAAGTTGGGTATCAAATGAAGGAGCTTATTTTAATGTATAAGTAGATAGATCTAAATCGGAGTAATATCAACACCAATTAAAATAAATTTTAATTGGTTTAAAACCCATGGGAAAGAGTTAATCACTTGCTGATGTTACAAATCAGATGATTTATAGGGCAATTCTATTCCAATGCCTTGTTTAAGAAATAATAATTGGATTTTGAGTTATTGATAGAAAGGAAGCCTAGATTATAATCTTGGTATAAAAGTTGACTGGTAATTAGCAACATTTGTAAATTGGATTTGATTTACTATGGGTTAAGTTTAAGATGAAAAGGTTCTAAAGTGAAAGGTAGACATGAGCTAATCAAATTTGGTATCTGGTAATCTTATTGTCTTTTGAAAAAAGGTCTTATTAACATCATAGGTATTAATAAAGAAAAAATTTGATTAAAATAATGTTTGTATTGTGGTTTAAATCTATTTATCTGAATATCATGTCATAATTGTATGATTTTCTTGTTACAAAAAAGAGAAATAATATTGAGCTAAATGTCAACTTTATTTTAGAATAAGGAGATATGTAATTTTGGTGTGGCTTTCAGGAAGTAGGGTTTTTTACTATAAGAGGCACTTGTTAGAAAAAAATAATTATGCATCATACATAGAGATATACATCTGTGTTATTTTAACTAAGGACTTTATTGGTATGTCTTGGTTAGTGGCCTTAGGAAGATTAAATTGAACCATGTTTCTTCTTTTTTGAACAAACCCAAGATAGAAGATCAACTTGTAGATTTGACAATCTGCTATACTCTATCAGAAAATTATTTGTTGGATATGATTTAGCTTGGTTTAATATATTAGGTTTTATGGTTTTTTCTTACAGAATTAATTTAATACCCATATTTATTATCAAGCTGAACATGAATACCAGAAAAACTCTTGCCTAAATAGAGCTCAATGAAAATGTATAAGTAACAAGAATATAGCATCAATATTGGCAAATATGGTAATACAAAGAGAATTTTGTGTAAAAGTCACTCTTACCAACTTTACTTACTTCCAGAATACTTTTCAGAAATCTTCTCATGAATATTGGAATGCATCAGTTTCCTTTTTGGGTTAAAATTGACTTATAATGCTATCCTACAATATTCAATAAAGCCATAATTTCTTTTATACTTCTTGATTCCCCACAGACTCACCTTGGCAATAGATTTTACTTCTAAAGAAAACACAGTTTGGAACACATGAAAGGCCCATATATGATAATCTTTGATGCAAATTGGATACTTAGTCAATAAGTTTTATTATTTCTATTATGTCAAGGGTGCAACTCTATTCCCTCTTAGCTGAGTTTACTTTGTTTACCTTGACATAAGGAGAGCTCAATACAATATGACATTCTTTTAAATATTTGAACTCAGCCATTGATTGATTTTGCAATAAAAGAGTGTTTTACAGCTAGCTATTATAAAAATGCAAGTGCTCTTATTTATAAGGTATTTTCTTTATAAGATAGACTTTTTCAATTTCTGGAAGACTCATCTTACTAGGCTATAATACTTTCTAGCTTTTAAAATTAAAATATTTTTTATCTTTTTGACTTGTTGCTTTATTAAAGTATTCCCAGGTAGGAAGAATCAACACTTTAAAATAAAGGTATTAACATATGGTATACCTTTAATGCTTGAAATAATATTTATTGGTATATTTAACATCTGTGAGTGAACCTGCAGGATGTTTTTCCCTTCAATTTTATGGAAGTAAAGTTGGCTTTTGTATTGAATGTAGAAATTACAATCATGGAGTGCTTGTGGCATAGATCTTATTTGCGGTATAAATTTTTTAACTAATCAAGCTTGTAAACTTTACTATAGTAATTTATTAAAGGTTAGTTAGAATTCATTGATTAAATAGTTTGTTTTTATATCTATTACAAGGGCTAGTTTTTTGGGGTGGTATATGCTTTTCTATCAGTGCTGGCTATTCAACTGACAATGTTATGAGTATATACAAAGCTTAAATTTCACTGATTTAGATCTGATCAGCTTTTTCCAAATGAGTTATTATTTTAAACAACTTTTATATATCATCCATATATAGGATACAAGGTATGGTACTTTGATTATCATATACACAGGACAGATTCTAAAGGCATGTTCATCAGAAACGTCAGATTATGTTGCTGTGGTATTGTAGCAACAAGTAATTGGAAGTAAAAGATTGGGAATACTATGGTAAAGCAATTAATAGAAACTAAATCTGAGTGGAATTAGACAGCAGGGATAGTGATAATAACTGGGCTTAGTGAATGTCAAGAGTAAACACATATGGCTAAATGATATTCAATAAAGTAAAACAGACTTGAAACTAGACACTTAAAATAGTGTATAGCATAAAAATAGGTGAATGAGAGTCAATAGCAGTCATATCAAACCTTTTATATTAGCAGCAGTATATAAAAGCTTTTATTATTAAAGTCAATTTTAGGATTATCTACAATTGTTTAGAAAGTGTATTAAGAGAAATTTACAATTGGTCTGACTTATCCAGAATCAAATTGCTTCAGCCAATCAAACTGGGATTTCTTTTAACTTGGATATTCAATCATTCCAGGCTAATTTGAGTTTAGCTTAGAGCTGGCATATAAAAACAATACTTTTGAGGCTTGCTGGTACTTGATTGGTTGGATTTGCACATGATTTCTTTAAAATTCTGGCAGTTTCCCCTTGGTCTCCAGCAATGTTCAATTAATTTCAAGGGCTTGATTCTATCATGTATAACAAATGAATTTGTTTTGAAAATGATTTAAGGTAAAGCAGGGAAAGTGAGAACTTAGTTTTTGGAGTAAGGAAATGGCTAAAAGTATATAAGTACTGAGTAGTCCCTGTCTAAAGACAGATATAAATTTAATTTAATAAAGAAACTCAATATATTTAATTATATTTTTAGGCTTGGATTACTTAATAGCTATTTAAATGAATTTCTTATTTTAAAAGTCTTTATTTAAATTTTAATATACTTTTTTATTTATATAAAAATTGCCTGTTTTGAGTATTGTTGAGTATATAACTCTGTAAAGTATAATAAAAAATAAATGAAAAAATTGAAAAGAGATTAATAAAGTAGTTTTAAAAGCTATAGTGACAAGCAAAAACAATCCAGATTTAAACAAAATGAACTCAGATTTAAACAAAAAAATAAATGAATTTATATTGATTTACAATAGATTTGGGTTCATTTCAATTTTGCTTAAATCTGAATTCATTTTGTTTAAATCTGAATTCATTTTGTTTAAATCTGAGTTCATTTTGTTTGTTGCCATAGATTTTAAAACTACTGTACTTTATTTGGTATAAATATTAAGGACAATATTATCATAGAAAGCCAAATACTGTCCATATATGTCATGGTAGCAAAGGATTCCCAGGTGATTTTCCAGGATATTTAATATGTTTGATTCCATATAGATAGATTTTTGATAAGAAGGCAACCAGTTATTTGTTAATTGGGAAATTAATCAGTGAATGGTTTCCTTGAGAGAGTTACTGAAGATCTTGTAACACAAGTTATATTTTAAGGGGACTTGTCTTATCCAAAATCTTAAGTTTTTATGAACATATTTATAAAACAATACAAATTAAAGCCATTAGAAATAATTTTATTATAGTAAAATGCTTTGAACATGCTATTGTATTAGAATTAGGCTCATAGAAATAAAGGGTCTTAAATAAGGTGAGCACAGTTTAAAGAGCTCTTTTTCTTATATTTATCAACATTAAATCCAAGGAAATACAGAAAGTTCTTCAAACTAACTTATATTAAAAGAGAAACTGTTTTTTAAAGGGATTGGTAATAATTTCACTTATTCAGGTAGAAGACTTTAATATCAATAAAAGCTCAAATTTTTCATGCTACAAGTATTTTTTACTAATTAATATATGGGCTTAAATTAAATCTTGTATATTTGATAAAGGATCATCATTAATGTCAACATCCTTTAATTACAAATGCTAATTTAGAATTAGGTTATAAAAAGATAAGAAGATACCAAATTTCACAGAAAACTTATATATGCTAAAAGAAGACTGTGATGAGATGATTTTAAAAAATAGAAAAAACATAAACTTTAAACCACTTTGTATAAGTCATATTACCATTAACCATCAAATAATAAATGTGAAAGCCAAGTTTTTCCATCCAATAAGAAGATCAACACTTCTATATAAGGTTAAATAATTTAATAATCCAAGAAATCCTGGATGGCTGGAATAAGAAGCTTATGCAAATCAAGTGACCTAAATGGTTTATTTTCTTGATCTACTCCCTATAAGATGGATATTATTAACCAATAAAACTTGGGTTTTTGGAATCAGAAGCTTATGGCAAGTCAAGTGGCCTAAAATAATGAAATTCTTGATTAACTCTCTATGAGATGGAGCCTTAATTGTGACCATCTTAATATTTTGGAGCAAGACACCCCCAAATAAAAGCCTAAAAGCTTACAAAGATGAGGGTGTTGCATCTTAGAAGACAGCTAAGCTTAATTAAAACCAGGTTTATCTCTGTCCTAATTAAATTTTAAAGGTTCCCAGCTATATTTGAGATAAACTATTTTTTGATGATTGGTAAGATTTCTAGATAAAGCTTCCAGCTCATAGTATAAGAAAATATATATAGGTGTAGGAAAAGTTTCTGATACTTTGACAGATGTTAAAGCTCATTTTAAAATTTAAACAAAAGTTTACTAAAAACATTACCATCCCTATAATGAATCATCAAGAGTCTCAAACCCAGCAAAAAAGCTATACAAATAAAGCATCCCCCACAAAAATAATTTTGCCAACTTACCAAACACCAATAGATAAGATATTATTGAAAGAGATCCAGATGAGAAATTATATTAGCTGCCATTTAAAATATGAAAACATTTGAGTATTAAAGCCTTAAAAATTTCTTTGCACTAGTTTTAAAAGCTATGGCAACAAGCAAAAATACTTTGGATTTAAACAAAAAAAACTCAATTGTAAACAAAATTAAAAATAAAAAATTTATATTGATTTAGAATAGATTTATTTATTTTTAATTTTTGTTTACATCTGAGTTTTTTTTGTTTAAATCCAAAGTATGTTTGCTTGTTGCCATAGCTTTTAAAACTACTGTACCAAAATGCATTATATGTCTCTTCCTTCCTACTTGAAAAATCATATACTGAAAGGGAGCAAATTAATTTGGCGAATACTAGCTGTCTGAAAAAAATAATCAGAAGTGTGATAATTTTTAGCTAGCATTGGTAGCTAAGAAATAAGCGCCTTAAATAAAATAGGGCATAATTTCCCATAATATTTAGAGTTGCAACAGATATTTTATGTGAATCCATATGGTAGGTAAGAGAACCCCAAAAATAAAAGCCATTAAAAAATAGTATGGAAATCAATCACTTGGAAATAAATACATATGCAGAGCGCTTGAAACACTTGGCCAATTCTGTATGAGAAGGATACTTTTATTCTTAGACCAGGCTATAGCCAAGATAGAGTGAAGTTTGAAGCTAATTTATCAAGCTAAGGGTTTAGCCTTTAAGGGTTTATAGCTTTTCTAAACTAAAGTTCAATATCTTTGAGTTTATATGCAATTTTTAAGCACTGACTGATATCTAGATCAATGTTGGCTCTAAGGAGGAGAGGATAAAAGACCTCTCATAAGATATACACTATAAGTACACCATATATTTTAGTTTATTTATTCTTTAAATCTGAGCTTAAGATTTTACAGTAAAAAGACTAGGTATAAATAAAAATTTTAATTTTTTTGTAAATCAAGGGGGGCTCTTAACTAAGACTAAATATATAATGTTTTAGATGTGGGTAAAACCATAGTGTTAAGTTTATATAGAATTAGCTTTAGCAGTTCTTTTGAAAAGAAAACTGGCTAACCAAAGGGCTTAAGGAATCTATAATGTCACTTTTTATAAATAATAGATAACAAATTTACCCCAGGAGAATGTGAGGAAAAGCTCTAAATATATTTCTGGGTTTGGATAAACCAGTTGTTTTATAAGTAAAATTATCACTTCAGTGGCCCTGAATTTGAGATAGATAGATCTGTGCCTGAGTAGAAATATATTCAAATCAAAGTTCTAGGCTCAAAGTCTAAAAGGGCAAAATGCCAATTATTTTTTATTGGACCTTGCCCATAGATAAGCAAAGATAATGGCAGGTCAAATGAAAATGATTATAATGGAAAAAATTAGCCTCTATGAAAATGATCTTTTTAGATATTCACTACTTGAAAATAAACCAGACTTTAAATTTTTTAAAACTAGATGGTTGGCCAGTTTTTATTCTATGCATTCAAATTAACTTGATAAGTTTCTGCAAATAGTTATATTGATAGCTTCAAAAAGACAGCTAAAATTTTAAAGATCTATTGGATGCATGGTGATTTGATACTTATTTTTTTGATTTAATTTATAGCTTTATTGTGATATTTCAGGAATATATTGGGTGTGATTTCAATTGATTAAATTGAGATAAAAACTTAAACATGGAGAAAGCCAATCCTATTGGTATTTGAGATATCCCATAATAATTTTGATATGAATTAGAAAATGACTGATAGTTAATGAGAAATTTTATAATGGAAGGGGCAGGGAAAGTTTGGGTGATGAATGTATAAGCTTATTTGCACTTTCACGTGAATAATGTGAGTCAGATAAAGTTATAACACCAATTAAAATGGATTTCAATTAGTTTATATACTTAAGAAAAAGCTGATAATCTTTTTACTGCTATAAAATAAATAATTTATAGTGCAATTATCACTCTTTTTTATTTAGGAAGTATTCAAATTATTTTGAAAAAATGGGGGTTGAGTTATTGGTAGTGTTGCAACTTAACCAATTAGAGTTCAGTATTTGATTAGGGAAGACAACAGTCTAATAGAAAAGAAATGAATGAATAGAATAAGGTATTGTTTATTGTAGAATAATGTGATTAATATACTATATGGGAAAAGCCACAAGGCCACAGGGGGTGGCATAGTGGTGTGTTCCATGTAAGGTTCAAAGCTGAGGAATAACTTGTGCAGGGATCAGCAGGTCAAATTGGCAATGCTCCTAATTAGGAGAAAGTGCCCACAATTTGATATTGCCAACAGATTAGTTCATGTTGTTAGATACTTCAAGGAGCAACTCATTGAGCACCCCCTGTACATTATAAGATACATTGACAGGCAAGGAGAGAAACTTGGTTGAAACAATAGAAAGGAAGATCTAGATTAAAAATCTAGTCAAAAAGCTGACTAATAATCAGTAGAAAGTGTAAATTGTATTTTTTCTATGGGTTATGTTTAAGATGAAAAAGTTCTAAGGTTAAAGGCACAGATGAATTATTAAATTTAGTATCTGGCCAACTTATTGTCTTTAAAAACAGGTCTTATTTCCATCATGGCTATTTATAAGGAAAATAACTTATAATGAAAAATGTTTTTACTGCAGCTTAAATCTATTTTTCTGATCATGATATATAAGTGTACAGCTTGATTGTTTCAGAACAAGAGAAATAATATTGAGCTAGATGACAACTTATTTTAGAAAGAGGAGCTATATAATTTTTGGTGTGGCTTTTAGAAAAAAGGGGTGCTATACTATAATTGGGACTTTTTGAAGAAAAAAGATCATGTGCTATACATAGAGCCTTTCATCTAGGGTATTTTAACTGAAGATTTGACTTGGTATGTCTTGGCTATTGGCCTTGGGAATATTGAATTATCCATGGTTCTTCTTTTTGGAAAAAAAACTAAGCCAGGGGGAAAAATGCAGTGCAGGCAGTCTGCTATGCTCCAATCAGATTTTTTTGTTGAGTATGGTTTAGCTTGGCCTGATCTATTGGGAATATACTTATTTTTTTACAGAACTAAAATAAACCTCAGATTTATTAATAAGTCAAACGCAATCCTGGAAACTTGCTTGCCTAAATTGAGCTAAATAAAAATGTACAATTATTAAGACTATAGTGTCAATATCAGGAAATCTTGCAATGAAAATAGAGTTTTTGTGTAATTCCCATTTTTCCCAACTTGCTTTAATTCCAGATTATCTTCCTAAACCCTTCCCATAAATATGGGAATGATCAATCCCCTTTCTGGTTTACATTTAACTTATAAGGCTATTACCCTTATTCAATAAAATTGTCACTTATTTTCTACTTCTTGCTTTCTCACAGCCTCGCCTTGATAATAGCTTTTAGTCCTAAAGTAAAAAATGTTTGGTACAAATATAAGGTCCACATATGATAATCTTTGATGTAAATTAGGCCCTTAATTGACAAATTTTTCCATTTTTATTGTGTTGAAGGTGCAACTTCTATTTCCTCTTTACTGAGTTTACTGTTTTGCCTTAACATAGGGAGAAATAAACAAAGTATGAAATATTTTTACATATTTGAACTCAGAAATATATATTTTTGAAATAGAAGATTAAGTTTAAAATTTTCCACAAAAAGGAAAGTATTGTTTCTTAAAGTATTTTTTTGAAGATAGACTTTTTAACTTTATGGGAGACCTATCTTAAAAGATTTTAGCTCTTTTTAGCTTGTGAAATTGGAATTTTGTTATCTAGCGGGCTCTTATCTGATTAAAGAATTACTGGGTATGTAGAATCAACACTTTTTATATTAGTTATAATATATAGCATGCTTTTATTATATGAAATCATCTTTATGGGTATACTTAATATCTGTGAGTGAACCCACATGTTATTTTTTTGTTCTTATTTAATGGTAGCAAAGTTAGTTTAGAGTGAATAATATATATAAGTTACACTCATAGAGTGCTTGTGGTGGAGAAAAAATTGAGGATAATATTTTTAACTTATCAAGTTTGAATACATTGCTACAAGTTTTTAAAAAATTAGCTTTAGTATCATTAGTTATTAACATTTGTTTTTATATCTATTACAAGGGATAATCTTTTATAATTGGTATATGCATTTTAATCTGGCTGGCTTTTTACTGCCAAGGTTATATTTATATAAACAGCTTAAATTTACTGATTTAAATCTATCCAGCTTGTTTAAAAAACACTATTATTTCATACAATTATTTAAACAATCATCTATACATCAGATGCAAGGAATTGTACTCTGGCTATCATATGAACAGGATACACTCCTCAGGGATGGATATCATACAAATCATATTATGTTGCAGAGGTATTGTAGAAGCAATTCAATGAAGCAAAAGATTGTCAATATCATAGTCAAGCAACTTTATACAAACCCAACCTGGGTGGAATTGGGAAGCAGGGATTGTTATGATAATTTGGATTTGTGAATGGTGAGAGTAAAACAATCTGATTTTTAAACAGCATCCAATAAAGTTAGACAGACTTGAAACTACACACTTAAAATATTGTGTAGCATAAAAATAGGCAAAATAGAGTCAGTAGCAGGCATATCAAACTTTTTATCTTTAGCAGCAGTATATCAAAGCTTCTATTATTAAAGCCAATTGAACACTTACCTAAAATTGATTATAAGTCTAATTGGAGAAAAGTTTGATTGGTTGATAATATCCCAGAATTCAATTGTTTTAGCCAATCCAAACCTGGAAATATTTTAGCTTGGATACTCAATCATGTATGTCCAATCTGAGCAAGGCTCAGGGCCAACCTGATAAAGCTCAATACTTTTGGGACTTGCTAATACTGGGTTGGTTGGATTTGCACATAATTTCTACAAAATTTCTGGCAGTTCTCCCTTGGTCCTCAGCAATGGTCAATTATTTTCAAGATCATGATTTTATCATTAAAAGCAAATAAGTTCACATTTAAGAGAGAATGAGATTAATCTGGGCAAGTAAGAGCTTAGTTGATGGAGTGAAGGAATGGGTTGATATTATAGAAGTACTAGGTAGTTCCATGTCTAAGGACAGATATAAAGTTGTATTTAATAAATCAATTAAAAATAGTTTATTGTATTTTTAAGCTTGAATTACTTATCTTCTGTTTAATTAAATATCTTATTATAAAAGGGTTTCTTAAAAATAATTCAATTTTTCTTTAAAATAAAATTCCATATTCCAAGCATGTATATAAAAAAGACATCTAAATAAGTGGGGCATTACTGTTAAGTTCAGTAAGGGTGAAACAGTAAACTTAAAATTTTAATGTATGATTTAAAACTTTATTAAAATATAGAGCAGCTCTGTATCTTTGAAATAAGCTATTTAACATTAAGATCAGCATATAATTCACAGAGATATTTTGTTTTTAGTTTGTTTTGAGTACTAAGTGAATTTAGATGAACCAAATTGAGTCTGTGCCTTTAATCATGGCACAATTTTATTTTAGTACTTTGCTCAATATCACAGCATATAAAGCAGCTAGAGCTATCATTTTTAGTACCTTTTTACAGAATTATCTGAAAAGTGAATCTAAATACTGTAGATTCAGAACCTAAAGGTAAAAAAGGGGGGATTGCCAAATTATTTTGTGCTAACTCACCAACTTACTGGAATATTTTTTATCCTTTTATAGAAAAAGTAAGTTGTTCTGGGATGAAAATTACTCCATTAAGTTAGTGAGTTCATGCAAAAGAATTTGAAAATCCCACATTTTTACCTTAAGGTTCTGAATCCACAGTACTCTAAATTCCATGAAAATCATCTTATTGAGTCTTATTATTATTATTTTCAGGTTACATCACTAATATCATTCTTGGGACAATGTATGTCAAGAAAGGTTAACTATGGAGAAATATGAATTTAATTATATCAGGCATTGGATCCAATTAGAATATTCTATTATTTAACTTCAAAATAAATAAAATTGAATTTTGCAAACCAACTATATATTACTTAAATCAACATATATATGTCTGATGTGAATATATCTCTTTAAATTAACCAAGCTCTCTCTTCTCTGGCAAAGTCAATTGTCAGCAGAGCTTAAACATTCAATTTTATATAAGTATTTTAAACAATTTTTCTCCCCTTTTAATTTAATTCACACATTATAGATTAAATGATATATACAGATAAGCCTCTTTGACATGGGCAGGAAGATAACCCAACAATTGTTTTTCTGGCAACTTGTTTCCAGTCAAATTTTATCCAACTAGTATTTTCATCTTAAGTACTTTTTTAGATTTATAATAAAGCAAAAATTTAAATATAGTTTATTTATAATAAAAACCATGATATGCACATATAAGCTTTTCAATTCTTTTTGTATTTAATGGTCTTAATTTTAGATATTTACCTTTTTAATAACCAATTAAATTAAGTTTCACCACTAGAAAATAAAATATAAGAATTAAAGTGTTGTAACTGTGCTGTTTTAGTAGAGTTACATGGGGAAAAATATTTAGAAGCTAGATAATAATCTTTATTGGGAGATAGTGATTATATAGTTCATGTGAATCAATGGATAGCAGGAACATGATTGGTGATCACACGGTTGGATGGAAGAATGAGGTGGCTTGATCCTGATAAAAAGTCAAGCACCAAAACAAGGTATCCATTGTAAAGGATCATCATCTGTTCATGATGTTGGATTTGGTAATTTGAGTTGACTTCCTAGTCTGGCTTCAAGTGACCGGATAATCAGATTGCAGGTCACAAACCTGCTTGGTTGGAACCTTGCTGGCGGGTCAAGCCTGCGGTTTCAACACCCCCCAACTAAAGGTTGACTTCCTCTGGGGGCAGGTTGTCAGGGAAGTTATCAGGAGCCCGGGCGCTGTATTAAACTAGTTGCTATTCTGTAGCAGGTAGGGCGGTTTCTCATTGTTTCTGTCTTGCTTTGCAGGGTTGTAGGCGGCCGTGGTGCAGGGTCTTGTCTTGCTTACGTTTGCCAAGCCCTTGCACAAGGTAAGTGTTATTGTTGTTTACCTTTAAAATGATTGCTGGCCCCACTTTTTCAGGTTGAAACTTGCACTTGTCAACTTCATGACCCATACTTTGTCCCCAACTTTATGTCTATTGCGGATGGAAACAAATGTCTTTTGCAGTTGTTAATCCTCTTTGGCTGCTTTCTTGCAATTAGCCTCCATTACTTGAGGGTCTGAGCGTGGGGGGACTTCACTTGGAATTTCCAGTTTAGGTCCTGTCAATGCTTGAATGATATTTGGCTGTGTGCTGTATAGCAGTTCAAACAGGCTTTTTCCAGTGGATCTGTTCACTTGGGTTTGACTCACAAGTAGTGCAGTTGGTAGCTGCTTATACCAATCTTCAGGTCTCCTGGCAGTGAGTTTGGCTAGGGCTTGCACAAGGCTACCATTAAGTTGCTCTACTTGTCCATTGGCCTGTGGGTGGTATGGTGTTGTTACGGTGTGCTTGACCCCATTCTTGGTGAGGTATATGTTGGTGTTTTCAGAGGTCAACTCTTTGCCTCCATTGGTTATCAGGAGTTCTGGCTTTCCAAACTTGCTGAATATTTTTTTCCAATAAATCATCAAACATCATTGCTGGTGTGTGCCTTTACTGCTTGGGCTAAGGGCCATCTTGTTGCAAAGTCAATGGCAGTGATGATGTATTTCTTGTCATTGTGTTTTCCTGGCATGGGACCAACAATGTCAAGAGCCCATACTTTGAAAGGTAGTTGTGTGAAGATGGGAAGTACTGACTTTGCGGGGTTTTTCTTTTGACAAACTTTTTGCACACCTCACATTGGTCTAGAACTTCCTGGACATTGCAGTACAAGGTTGGCCACCAGGCTTTATGTTTTAGGAACTCATATAGGTTTCTGTTGTGGTATGTCCAAGGTCTCTGTGATAGCAAAGGATAGTGTTGACTTGCTGATGTGTGGGGATGTAGGAAACAGTTGTGCTGTCAGTCATCTTTATGTGAAGAGTCTCATATACGTCAGCAAAGAGATGCTCATTCTTAATGACTGTTTCTTTGTTTATGTTGGTTGTGCCAGGGGAACCCTTTGTCTTTTGTCCGTAACACCAGGAGAGGCCAGTCTGGGTTGAGCTCATTCTCTCCTCTTAAAGCACAGACATACAGGCGGGACAGGGCGTCTGCCATGGTGAGCTCATCCCCAGGCTTGTACTGGATGAGAATATTAAACCTCTCATATAGTTCCATCCACTGCGCTTGGCGGCGCGGCAGATTTGCTTGAGTCTTGAAATGGATGAGTGACTTGTAATTGGTTAATGCTGTGAATTCTTCCTGGCATTCTAGGTAGCAGCGCCATTTGACTAGGTAGTGCACAATAGCCAGAAGTTCCTTGTTGTGGATAGGATATTGACACTTGCCATCTGTCAATTTCCGCAATTTATAGGCTACAGGCAGAAAGTCACCATCACTATTTTTGATTTGTAGTACTCCCCCAATGGATGCATCTGAGGCGTTGGTTTCTATCTGGTATCCCTCATCACGTTTGGGGTATTGCAGGATGGGAGCTGTTGTGAGCTTCTCTTTGAGGCGTCTAAAACAGAGGTCACATTGGGGGGTCCACACAAACTTAGACTTGGCGCCAGTTATGGCAGATAAGGGGGAAGTCAAGACGCCACAGTCAGGTATAAAGCGTTGTACATAGGCCACCATTCCCAAGAAGGGGCAGAGCTCTTACTTATCCTTGGGTAGTGGCATCTTGCAGATGGCCTGTATCTTTTGGCTGTTGGGTTTGATGCCGTCCTTTGAGACTATAGTCCCAGGAAGGGTAGTTGCTCACAGAAGAACTGGCACTTGGAGGGCTTGGCCAACAGTTTGTGTTGTGCCAAGGTCAAAAAGACTGCCTCTAGGTCTTTGTGGTGCTTTTCCACTGAGGGGCTGTAGACAATAATGTTGTCTAGGTACACCAGGGTGTGTTTTTTATGTGGGGCGCAAATACTTTGTTCATGAAGGTTACAAAGGTGGACGGGGCATTGGTCATGTCAAAGTTGAGTACCACACATTTGTTGGAGCCATATTTAGTGCAGAAGGCTGTTTTAGGGATGTATTCCCCCTTGATACAAATCTAATTGTAGCCTGTGGTTAGATCAATTTTAGAGAAGACAGTGGCTCCTCCCAAGGCATCAAAGAGGTTGTCAATCAGTGGTAGTGGGTAACAATTCTTAATGGTAACTTTGTTTAGGACTCTAGTCTGTAACCAGGCGTAAGGTACTGTCCTTCTTAGCCACAAAGAATACAGCGGCCCCAAAGGGAGACTGTGAGGGGCAGATAAGTCCTTTTTCTAATGCTTCCTTGAGGTAGGCGCATAAGTTGTCGTCTTCATTTGGGGTCAGCCTGTAGATAGGATGTGCTTTGGGTATAGCCCCCTTGAGTTGGATGGGGTGTTGAATATACTTCTCAGGGGGCAGCCCGGGTAGCGCTTCCTTAAAGATTTCTGGATGGCGGGCCACAATGTTGCAGTCCTGAGGTTTGGAGGTATCCTGGTGGTCTTTGAAGTGTATGATCTTGTACTGGCAGGAATCCCAGTCATTTGACTTCAGGTTTTTCTTTTTGTCCTGGGTCTCTGTGGTACCTACAAAGACGTGGTTACGTAGCAGTTGGTCCACAGAGTCAGGGTAGATCTGGTGGTTGACGCCTTCACGCTTGATGGTCAATACTGAGGTCGCCCAGTCTATGTGAGGGTTGTTCTTTTGTAACCAGTCTAGTCCCAGTACAATGTCAAACTTAGAAAAGTCAATGATGGGACCTTGAATGGTTGAGTGAAGGTTCTCAAGCATGACAGAGAAGGGGGCAGTTTCCTTTGTCACAGCAATGTTGTATTCATCAGCCAGGACCACATTTTTAATCCGCAAAGGATTAGTGGCCATCTTGAACTTATCCACAAAGCTACTGTTGACTAAGGTTTGGTCTGCGCCCAAGTCCAGGAGCGCTGAGCCTGTGTAATTGCAAAAGCAGAAAAGATAGGACATCAGTTTATTGGGATGTCTGGCAATGGTGTACAGTACTGGGTCTTCCAAGGGCGCCTGGATCATTGGGCACTGGTCCACGTCCTTGGTTTGGTATTCATTGTTGGGCAAGTCAGGAGTTGCGTGGGGAGAGCTTGGCTTGCTTAGTGCTCTCCTTGGGCTTTTCTCTCATCTGGGTTGCCTTGCATGGCAGTGACACAGAAATGGGTATGGTTTGACTGGCCATTACTTCCATTTCCATGTCCATTTGAGCCCGTGGGTTTGTGGTTGGTGTTATTCTTGTTGCCTCCAGGGGGTGGTCAAGTGGAGAGCCTGCTTGGATAGGAATCCTTGGGTCTTTCTTGTTTCCCATTTTGTGCCTTGTGCAGAGCGTTGGATGTTTGCTCCGCTTTCTCTGCTTCACGGTACAGGCTTTGCAGGTTGGTCACTTGATCCAGGTTTAAATGTCTCATCACGTGCAACTTGAGAGCGTTATAGTACATGAGATGTGTGGCTGGGGTGTCAAAGGCCATGTTGGAGGGTGCACAAAGGCAGAGTTCCTTGTAGGCGCAGGTGAGTTCCTTTACGGTGCCTGTCTGGGTCAGGTTCTTTACTTGGCAAATGATCATGAGCACTGTATATTTTAGCACAAACCTTGCCAGGAAGTCTTGCTTGAAAGTATCCCAGTTTTTGTCAGTGTGCTCTTTGTGCCACTTGTCGCACCAGGTGCTAGCGTCATGGGTCAGGTAAATGGAAATCTCTGTGATCTAAAATTGCTGTGGGCATTCCATCTGAGCTAGCTTACTCTGGGCAGATTGGATCCATGAGATGTTGTTGTTGTTGGCCCCGGCAAAAGGTTCAAGGCGGCGCTTTGTAGTCTTTGAGCTACATAGGTGGGCATGGTGGTTTTGTCAGCTGGTTACAGCATCAATGGCAGAGCCTAAAAGAACCCTTGTGCAGAAATGGCGTTGAAGGTGGGTAGCGGTATAACCGTGTTTTGGTATAGGATAAAACCATTGGGTATCATGGTACCAGGAGTGTATTGAGTCCAGTTGGGCAGGAGGCCAGACATAATTCTGTTGAGGATTTGTTGGCCGCGGCGTGTGCAGGCAACAGGCAGAATTATTCAAGATAAGGTAGAATGGAGAACCTACCTGTGCTACCAATGTTGTAACTGTGCTGTTTTAGCAGAGTTACACGGGGAAAAAGTTAGGAGCTAGATAATAATCTTTATTGAGAGACAGTGATTATATAGTTCATGTGAATTAATGGATAGCAGGAACATGATTGGTGATCACACAGTTGGATGGGAGAAGGGGGTGGCTTGATCCTGATAACAAGTCAAGTGCCAAAACAAGGTATCCATTGTAAAGGATCATCATCTGTTCATGATGTTGGATTTGGTAATTTGAGTTGACTTCCTAGTCTGGCTTCAAGTGACCGGATAATTGGATTACAGGTCACAAACCTGCTTGGTTGGAACCTTGCTGGCGGGTCAAGCCTGCAGTTTTGAAAAAAGTTTTTAAAGAATATTTTTTATTAATTAAACTTTCTTTATTTTTTGTTTTTATCATTGTAAAGTTAAAAAACTATATGAAGAAAAAATTAGTTGGATCAAATCTGCTGAATATCAGTCAATATAAAATAATTGACAGAATATCTTCCTTCCCCCTTTGATATAGATACAAAAGTTAAATCACTATTTTAAAAAAATCAACAAAATATGAATTCATTATTGTTCAAGTGGCTTGTATTAACATTTTAATAATGCCTATGTCAAAGGGAAGCTATTTTTAATCTTTTAATGGTTTTGAACTTATTAAAGATCTCTTTTATTTCAATGGAATTATAATTGTAGCAGTTTAAAGCTATATAATTACTTTTACATTTGCCATTTTTGCACTTCATACTTTGTTTTTGCTTTTTGGAGGAAATTGTTTTTACTTTATAGCTTGAGTAATCAACTGATTGCAGTAGCCCACAATTTTCACTTATGTTTTGGGGTAGAGCTCTGTTGCTGCTGCTCAAAATCAGAAGATTACTTTCCCCAACCTTTACTCTATTATTTTAAAATACAGCATGCATTACACATTATATAATCCAAAATTATATTCAACATTTCTACAACTTTTTTTAGCATTATAAATAAAGCCTACCTCTGAAAATTATAGTTAAGCTGAAATTCTAAGTTTTTATCCCAAAATCAACTACTTTACTCTTTTACTTTCTCAAACTTTTCACATCCTTTATTTTAGTTTTTTTAACTTTTTTAGTTACTCTGAATTTACTTCAGATCTTTAAAATCTTCTTTAAAACCTTTTAATATTTACTTTTGAAAATAAATCTTCTTAAAAACGGATTATTATTAGGTTTCTAGCTAAATTTCTAATTTATTTAGTCAGGTAACAAAATTTGGCTTGAATTTGTCTCATTTTCAATAAATTAAATCTTAATATCCTTTATGTATATATTATCATGGATTATAGCCTGACATCAAAAATTTTCAGTTTAAAAAATCTCTATTCAAAACTTTATTTTTCAACATTTGCTTAGTGTGAAATCCCTGGCTTTTTGACTTGACAATTCAGCCATCAATCTTATTGATTGGAATCTAGAAAGATACTCAGAATAAATTGATGTTTGGCTTGGACACTGATGCACTGGCAATATTCAGTGGCAATAAGGCCAAACCGCTTCAAGAATTAAGAATGATCCTTCCTGACCCAATTCAATGGACTGATCCACCTTTAATCCAATCCAAATCAAGTATCCACCTTTGATCAATCTAGCGGTGTAGCGGCACAATCCTAAAATATCTAAGTGCTCCATAGGAGCTGAAAACTTGGCTGATAATGCACTTTCAGGTGCTCATCCCAATTATCATAACCACAATTGTGGTTAGTCTATGGTTTAACCTGGTTCTGCTTACATTGGCTGGGGTTAAATCCCAAAAACTCCTTGATATATATTTAATATGTTATTTTATATACTCTGCAATGGAGTAGATCCCACCCATAGGACATGGGATGGATGGACTGGTTTTCAGGAAGAAAGCCACAAAAGCAGCTTGGCATTACAGCTGGCATCTGGCTTGCCTTAGTATAGGGTCAGGAGCAGAAAGGATGTAATAACAATAACTCCACAATCAAGCATTGGGCAAGATGCCTTTTTGGGGAAAACTATTCACTAAACCCCCAATACTTAGGACGGTCTGGCCCTAGGATTCTTGGGTCAATTACCCATGAGATAACAATTCTAAAAAAGGATATTTTTCTAATTATAATAAAGATTCAACTCTTGCTCTCTTTAATTATACTCTTCCTTAAGGTTTATCTGCGTTTATAGATAGTAAGACTGTGTTTTGGTTTGCCTAGATAAGAAAAAGTTATTTTGAAGTTAGTAACTGTGTATTGATGTCCTTAGTCTTCAAACAAGGAACCAATACTCTCTTCCCTAACAGAAAACCAACCAAATATCCTCTTTTCAAAGTCAAGACTTAGGATCAGTGAATTCAATAGCCTATTTTGTATCTATTAAAACTGCTTGGTTGAATCTCAGCAAAACTCAGCACAAAAGATCCCTTGGCCCTTGATAAACTATCCTGGAACACACAATCAAAAGCAAAACTCAACTTAAGTTACCAGTCACAGAAACATGAACCAATAATAATTTAATCCAGAGAAAAACTTGATTTACACTTCACTCATTAATAATATCAAACAACTCCTTAACCATCCACACAATTGTTCCACAGTTATCTTGTTCCTCCTAAAAGATTCACACAAGCTATAAAATCCTTTAAATTGTAATAAATATATCATCTAGTTTTCAAATATTTTCACTTTTTAACTCTTCTAATACAGCACAGTTGCAGTTTGTTAGCACAGGTAGGGTTTTCATTATACCCCCATCTTCAAAATTACCTCAGATTCTTGTACCTGTTACAATCAACAAATATATGAAAGGATTTTTCAGTACTCCTCCTGGAATAGGTGCCATTCATGTAAGCAACTGAAATTACCAAAGGATTTGTCCTCTACCAAAAACATTCTAATCTCTGTACTCACTTTCAACACTCTATCTGTTTGGGCAAGTGCCTAAAGTCAAAGTGCAGAGATCAAAATCTCCAAATTGATGGATTTTTTGATCTTTGCACTTTTTTTCAATAAAAAATTCTCAAAAAATTTAATATTTTTCTTAAATTTGACTTTTTTTAAAATGTTTTTACTAGTAGCTAAAATTGAAAAACCAAGTTTGAAGTGCCCAAATTGATGCAATTGAAAACACACCTTAAATTAATTTGGCTTTTGAAATAGATATTATTCATCCTTTTAAATATAGGGGACAAAATCAAAAGTGCAGAAATCAAAGTCCAGAAGTCTCTTCAATTTAATATTTGGGTCCCCAAAAATAAAAAAAATAAAATATCACTTAATATTGATTCTATCACTGTGTAAATGATCAGAAAAGCTTCATAAACATATCATACTCAACCAAATAAGCTAAAACCTATCATACAGGTTCACAATCACCTGTAAATTATTTTATTATAATTTTAGTGATTTTTATTATGTAAAAGATAGAGTGCTGAATGAAACAAATATTATATGATCACTTAGTAATTTACTGGGTGTAGTAATAGAGTGCGTAAATTGAAAAAGCTTCAAATAAAAATTCAAAACAAACTGATTTAGTGCTCACTGATATATTTTAAATTATGATTGTAATTTAATATTTTAATAACTAAGCTCCAATAGGTGTTTATAATTCAAAGTGCAGAAATCAAAAGTCCATTTAAACCAAACAAACGCTCTACTTTACAAAACCATAATAATTTAACCAGTGTAAGTTTAAAGCTTAAAAGAAGCGTTTTAAAGGCTGAAGACTTGCTTTAGAACATAGTAGAGTTCAGGCCTTTTGGGTTAGTTTAGTGTAACTTTTTAAAGGGTTTAGTCAAAACTGCAGATTTTGGCAGTTTTGAAAAAAATATTAAATTAATTCAATATGTTACTATGTTTCCTTATGTTTTTAGGGAGTGTTGAGATCAAAGTGACAAAATTGAAACTCCCTAATTGTCTGATCAAAAGCCCCCTTTTTGCTCCTTTCAAAAGCATTATAGATTTGGCTACCTCAATTAAAATATTTATTAAAACTAACAAAATATAGTAAAAAGCACTCTGAATTTCAGATTCTGTTAAAAAACAATATTTTTATTAATAATTTATATTCTTTTTTACTAACCAAAAATACTAACTTTAAGCCATCTAGATGCCCCTAAGTCAACTCCCATCAACCCAAATGTGACCGTATTACAGTCACTGTTAAGTATTTAGCGGAATAAATACTCCAAAATATAAAGTTGTTCTGTTTTTGCTTTTTATTTTATGTGGATAGGTTGGCTGGAATTCTTCAGATAAAGATTCCTGGAAACTTGGTATCTATATTTAATAAAAGAACTGAATGTAGTTTGTTAGTTAGGTCATACTAATTGACAAAACTAAGGCAAGATTGGTTGAATCAATCTTGGATACTGGGTGTCTCAAACCAGCTAATTCCCTTGAAGGTTGATTGATACCTAGGGTAAAAGGGGAAGCCTAGTTAGGTTGAGCTTAACAAGTACAGCAAGTCAAATCAATGGGATTGTGGTTTGAGTTAGACATTATACGCTGTATAATAGCTGACTTGATCCAGTATTGAATCAAAGACTATACACTGTATAATTAATGGTTATAACCATGTGGCGCCAGAAGCTTGGAATGCTTCAAGCCAAAACAAGACATTCAACCAAAAGAGTCAAGTGATTCTGGAATGATCTAGGTATCCTTTCATAGGTTGAGAAGGGTGAAGATCTTTTAGGTAAAGATCTGGATTTGGAATATATAGATTCCACAGGGTTTTGGCGCCGGGAGCTGAGGAAGCTCCATGCTGAATTGATACATTGAGATGAATGGTGTCAGGTGACTCATTCTCATTGTAAGATAATTCTCATAGGTTGAGAAATATTGGTGATCTTTTAGGTAAAGATCCAGGTTTGGAGGATTCAAATATCATAAACATGTGATGAATCATAGGTTGATTCAGGAACCAGAGGGTTTTTCAGCCAAATATGCCCTGAATGATATATAAGTGAAAACAACTAAACTTTAATAAATATATTATTAATTTTGATGCTTTCCCCTCAACTACCTTTTCAATTAATATGTCTTCTTTGTTAAATTTTGAAAGGGCCAAATTTGGAGTACTTCATGTGGAAACCGCTGCTGCCAGGAAAGAGGTTCCTACAAGTTTGTTGGAAGAAGCTTGTGCAAGATTGGAGGTCACCAAGACTGTGCCTGAGGAGTCCTTGGTGAAAGTAAAGGCTGCATTCAAAGAGTTATACTCCAATTACTTTGCAAAAGAAGGGACACCCGCCCAAGGAAACCAATTCTATGTGTGGGAATCCTGGAACCTGTTAGTAGGATGGGACAAAATCTTACAACAAGTGAAAGCAAAGGCAAATTATGAAATTGAGGCTTTAAGGGCAAGGGAAGAAAAGAGTGTTGAGATCATGGCCTGTTGGCGGGATGATAACAAAATGTTGTCCCATAAAATTACCTCTCTGGAGACAAAGCTCTTTGAAGCTTTGTCAAAGGAAGGTAATGGGAATAAGAGTCAAGGGCAGGATAATGGCAGGATGGACTGGTTGGACCTGGATCCGCCATACCAAAGAAGACCACCCCTTTCAGATCCAAGAAGACTGGCCCCAAGACCACCAAAAAGATTACCAAGAAGGCCGCCAAGACCACCAAGAAGACCCCTGAGCCCTCCCCCTCTCCAGAAGAGGAGCCTTCTGAAGAGAAACCTACCCCCAGCCCCTCCAAGAGCCCAACTGGGCACAAGTTTGTCTACAGCCAGGTAGATGAAGAGGAGACGCCTCCCCACCTCTCAGAAGAAGAACATGAAGACCTTTACAACTCTGGAGATACTACACCAACTGAGGATGGCCTTGAGACCTGGGATATTCTTAAAGTTCATAATGTATGCAACTATGAAGAGGAGTTCCAACCGCCAGATATCCTACCTGTCTCCTTCTCAATAATGATCTCCAAGGGTAATGCTGGGTTCTACCATGATGGTTTTATGTTTAAGTGTAATAATGAGCAGAAGAACTTGGTGCTTCATCATTACAAGTGTGAGGGGCCTGCCTGCCCCGCTCACCTGACTACAACTGGGTTTAGCCAGTTTAAGAAGATGAACAATCAGCACACCTGCCTGGAACCAACTGGGATATATCAGCGCCTAATAAAGTGGTACCTGCGCCAGAGGCAGCCTTTCAACAGGGGCCTTACCACCCAAGAGATAGTCACTAGGGCTATTAACAACTTAACCAGCTTTCAAAAGATAGCAGTTGGTACTTTTGGATTCCTTCAGGAGTATGTCACTGATAATTGCCAGAAGTCTGACAATGTGGGCAGATCTTCCACCTCCCTCCTGGAACTAGATATAACCAATGAGCTCAGAGTCACCTCCAAGAATGAAAAGTTTCTCCTTCATGACAATGGGCCAGATGAGCATAAAAGAACCATCTGCTATGCTACCCAGGAGAACCTTAAGAGATTGATGGCTGCCAATATCTGATTTGCTGAAGGGACCTTCCTATCATGCCCTAAGATCTTTTCCCAGCTTTGATGCATCCATGGAAAGTATAGTGATAAGGTTTTACCAATGGTTTACTTTCTAATGTCAGGACAAAATGAGGATGACCATACTCATGCCTTGGAGATTCTAAAGGGGAAGCTGGATCTCCTTCCCCCTACTGATGCCCCCACTTCTACCCCCAAGAGGAAGAAGTCTAAAACCCCAAGCCAACCTGATGATGAGGAAACATCAGAGCCTTATCATACCCACCTCCTTGTTGACTTTGAGCCTGCTCAAGCCAACACCTTTAAAAAGGTATTTAAGGGCAAGCCTCATGGTTGCTTCTTTCACTTCAGACAATGCCTCAGAAGAAAGCTGCAGAGCTTTACTGAGCTCAACAGACTGGTTACTAGATCCACTTCCCAGGAGCCCAAGGTGGCCTTCAACTCCTTTTTTGCCATTGCCTTGATGAGAAAGGAGTACTTTAGCAATATCTATGGGGCATTCAAGAATACCAAGTATATGGAGGACAATGCAGCTGTCTTTGCTCCATTTATTGATTACTTTGAACGCCAATGGATTGGAAAACTTGAAACCAGATGCCATGGAAGAAAGTAAAACAAGATTGAATAAACCCAGTTCAAGTTTTTTAAGAATAAGACTATGAAGACTACTTCCTCCCTGGAAAGCTGGCGCAACAAGTTTGCCAACTGTGTTGGGGTGAAGAAACCCAAGTTTAATGTACTGATCAACAAGCTCAAAGTTGAACAAGCAACCAATGAAACTCTTTACCAGGAGTTTTTATATGGACGCCAAAGTGTTTCCCAGAGTAGCAAGGATCTCAACAGCTTTGAGATAGTCACAAAAAACTCCCTCCTTTCCTATAACTCCTCCAACTTGCTCACTCATCTTGAGAACATTGCAAAAGTTCTTTTATAATTCAAATAAAATCTTGCATTGCTTTTAATTTCTTTTAATTTTATGTTGTGGCAATAAAGATCTTACCATGCAAATACATTTTAAAGAATTTTTTTGTGCAGTTTTTTATTTAATTGAATACAGTTGCATATAAATTCTAGTCTAATTTTTCTTTTGAAACTAAAATAAACTTTCTTTTAAAAACAGCAAATTTAAGCATATTTTTATTATCTATTATATACTTTTTATTGCAGAAATGAATTTCTTAGAGTCTTTTTAGTCTATTAAAGTTTTTAAAATATATAGTTTTTATATTCAGAACTGTATTTTATTTGGCTTTGAAGTTAACCTTTGGAAAATCTATTTTTGCACTTCAATCTTTGATATTTTCAATTTTTGCACCCTACATAGTGTTTCAATTTCTACACTTTTTGGGGGTCCCATTTTTTAATTTCTGCACTTTTGACCTTAGGAAATTTGACCTTAGGCACTTGCCCATCTGTTCAAGGGCTCTTTCAGACATCCTCTTGATATCCTCAAATCAATGACTAAATCATCATAACCACACACATGACACAACAACTATATAGTGCAGCCTTGGAGTTATTAGCTGTTGCCAACAAAAACAATGCCACAGCCTGGATTCAGTTGGACCAAAACAAACTGACACAAATGGAATGCCCAGCACGCTTCTGGATTGCGGAAATCCCTATTTGACTTACCCATGATACAGGTACCTGGCATAGCAAGTGGCTTGAGAGTCATACAGGAAAGGACTTGGATATGTTCAATAAGTATTTTCTTGCAAAAAAATTCATTAAGAACACCACAATAATGATCATCCACAAAGTCAAGAAGCTGATACAAACCAGTATGATAAAGGATTTTTTAAGGGTATATGAGAAGTTGCACCTCTGCACTCCGTCTGATATAGAATTTAAATATCCTGCCACATACCTTATGTACTACAACAACCTCAAACCACATGCAATAAGACGTGTAAAACTTGGTCAGGTGGCCAACTTTCAGAGTTTTATAATGAAGCAGATCTTCATAAAAGAAGTACAATGTACTTTATAAAGTGCATACTGGGAAGAAAATGAGTACCAAGAATCTCACTATCTCTTATCATTCTAACTTCCCCCACCTAACAACAACAATTAAAAACTTCAAGAAACCAATAATCACAACAATGGAAGCAATAATAAAATTCAACCACACTCACTTCAGAGTCATCACTACCCAGAATGAGCAAGACAGGAGAAAATTAATTTAGAGGACTAATCAGTATAAGCTCTCCCTAACCCCTATCAGACTTACCTGTAATACCCAGATATTGTTGTTACTACTTGAAAGAGGTATGTTTGGAGGTTGGCAAGGTGGAATCCTTTCAAGGCAGTGACAATTGGGTAAATGGTCATCAACCACTGGAATACTTTGGTGTGGATGTTGTATCTCCCAAAGCTTCCTGCAAATTAGGTCAGCATGTAGTACAGGGAGGTATATACTGCAATGGACATGGTAGAGTGTAGTGATACAAGAGGAGGCCAAAAACTAGTGTGTGAAGAGTTGAGCTACCCAGGATCCTAGTGGTAGTTGAAGCCAAACCCTTCTAGCAAAGGCCCAAAGGTCCCTGGTTCCTGTTGATATCCTCTAATCCCAAGGCAAGCTGTAATCACAGCTGTGAAGATGAGATGGTTCATTTTCCTTGGATTGGAGGGAGTTGGTGGGGGCTAACTAGTTAAAGTTGACTAAGTTTTAAGTAAGATTTAGCTTTATTGAGGGTATTGAACTCAATAATAGCACAAGCTATTCCTGAAGAGGAATGCTTTATTTATAGTTCTTCTCACTGTGAAAAGTTTTGCAAGTGGGAGTGAAAACAGGAAATGGGGTATCCCAAAGGTTTGGAGGATGGGAATATGAGTTGGGGTTTGGGAAGATGGCCAAACCCTTGTTCTTTGGCAATCTGCTGTTGGTTTGGCCATTCTTAACCAGAACCAATGATTTCTTCTGGACATGGAGTCAGGTGGTAATGAAGACTCATGAAACTTCCAAAATCTATTTTTTTGAAAGGCATGGTTTGGTTGGCGTCTTGGCTTAACCATTTGATTTAAAGGTTCATAATCCCATTGGTTGTGGGTAGAATTGTTGCTAAAACCTGATACTTGAGTTTGCTCTTCTGGAGGGCAGAGATTATTCTCTAAATTAGGCCATATAATCAGGGACTTTTCTGATTGGCTGTGGTGAATGGGGAATTTTGGTTGGCTGAGGACTGGGGACTGAGAGCTGGGTGGATGGCTGGCGGACAACTGGGACCCAGGGAACTGGCAGGGGGCTGGTGGCTGGCTTGCTGGTGGCTGGCTGGGCAGTGGGGGTTGGCACGCAAGCAGGAGGCTTCCAGGAGGCCTGCTGGGAGGCTGGCAGAGGGTGCTGGCAGGTTCCTGCCCAGATGATAAATATCCCAGGGCTGGCCAAATCCCATTTTGACTTTAATTTTAATTTTATTTTCCCCAATTAATGGGGGAATCCAAATCAAATTTGCATTTCTTGGTTTGACATTTTTTATCTCTTCCCAACTTAGTGTTTTGACAGAAATTTGGTTAATGTCAGGAATACTCCTGTCATTACCCAATGAGAAGTATCAGCCTGAAGACATCAACAGTTCCCCATATTCTGGTGCTTTCTAAAAAACCTGAACTCTACACTGTCTCTTGATACTTAACTTAACTGATGTCCTATCATTCCTGCTTTCAAAGTTACACTGTATTAGTGCTATTAGATTCAGGTGCAGATCAAACTTAGTCATCAGAAACTTTGTAAATAAGTTCAAACTAACTACTTAAATTCAGAACCTAAACATAAAAATATGGGATTGTCAAAACCTTGGTCCAAATTTTGAATCACTTTTTGGGATGGCTTTTTTAATTAAATTGATTTATTTGTATTTTTATTTGAATTTTTAAAAATGCAGGAAATCATAGACACTTTGCAAAGTTCAAGTTGAACTGCATATTTCCAATAGACAAAATGAATTAACTGGAATCAGATTTTAAGTGTTCAAATCCATCAACCATTTTCATTAAGTTTACTATGTTTTTTGAAATTGCGGGATTGTTAAATCCATGAACCAAATTTCAAATCACTTTTGAATAGCGCTAGTAAACTCAGATATTAATTGCAGGAACTGGAATCCAAATTCAATGTACAGTGAGCACACTAGGAAATACCAGCCCAAATCAAGAGCTCCACTCTGGATAAAATCAAATGAAAAATTTAATTTCAATAACCATGTTTAGACATAAAAAGTAATTAAACTTTAAAATTATCCAAACCCAGAAATTATACAATATTATACACTTCAAATCACAGATATAAAAAATCTGTTACTATTCAAGGCTAAATCAAGAGAAAACAACTTACTATGAATAACCCTAAAATCTAAATAAATACATATTTAATCTAAAGTATATTTTTATATTTTATTTTTATGGACAGGCAATCCTGTTCCTACCAGCTCCTGCACCAGCCTGCGGGACAGCCTGTCCACAGGGGCATCCCAGAGGGTCCTAGAATAGACCCATAACACAACTCAAGTGGAGTAATGCCAACACACCAGCCTACCAAGACATCAGTGCCAGTTAATCAGCTCCTGCATCCCAAGCTGAATCAACTAGCCTGAATCTCAGACAGAAACCGCTCTCAAGGCCTGCCGCCAAAGTCTCCTATACCAAGGTCACTGGGAATAATGAGGATACTTACACCTCCACTGTGTACCCAGGTGTCACCTGGCCCTGAACTCTGGATCCAATAGTTGCTATTGCATGCCCTGCGTTTTTGACATGTCCTATGAGCCATTGGCCACCACTGTTGAGCCATCTGTGCCTGTGGTATATTCCACCATTGACAGCGTCACCGTGAGCAAGAGTGATACCACCTTCTACATGAAGGTCCCCATCCTCTGTGTTGAGCCTGCTAGCCAGGATGCCGCAGTACCTGTCAAAGACTGGTGTTGGTTGACAGATAGTGAGTGTGAAGCTCTCCTCAACTGCTTTAACAAGGGAATGACAGTTTGGGATATTGCATCCTATTTTGGAGTCACAGCCAGATATATTGGCAACCTCAACGCAAAATATGGCAACACTGGTCAAATAGCAAAATCCACCAAGGCTAAGTGACAGCCCAGCCTACTTCAGCCCACCCATCTCAAGGCAATCATGCAGTGGGTTACCAAGGATTGTCACATGGACATCCTTTCTGTTCACTCAATGCTTACCACAGAGTTTGGGCTTTCTGTCCCTAAAACCCTTGTTTACCAAGCAATGATCAATTTGGGCTTCTCAGGGAAAGTACTCAGAGTTTCTCCATACAACAGAAACAGTGAGAAGACCATTGAGAATTGAAACATTTATGCTGAGACTTATCTGGCCCTAAAAAAGACTGGTAATGTCCAGTTCTTCTATATTGACAAATTGTTGTTTTCCTCAGCACTCAGGTTTAGGCATAGATGGGTTGAGAAGGGGCCCAAGGATGGTGTAGCACATTCTGCAGCTGTCTATCCCAAACATATTCAATGGTTGTGCTTCTTGGTCCCTGCGGTTTGGATTGATTCCAGATGATCAAGGGTTCACACAATAGAGGAAATTCCTTTATTTTCTCTGGACTTTCAAGGAGTATCTCTGGATTGATTATGGCTGTACAACCAACATTGTTGTGCTTGACAATGTTGGGCTCCACAAAGTGAATCTGGTTGTTTCTCAGTTCTTACCCTTTGATAAAAATAGCCATTCTTCCTGCAACTGTCTTGCTGACTTCCAAATGAGAGTTCCTCTTCCTCCCACCATATTCCCCATTCCTTAACCCAATCAAGAAGGTCTTTGGGCTGATCAAGAATAAGGTTAAAGTGGGGCTCCCACAGGACACCAAAGATCTTTTCAACATCCTTGAGGTCAGTTAATTTGAAATGCCACCTGATGTGGTGGTAGCTTTTTACAAGAACTCTGAATCATTTCTCCACAAAGCCCTTAACTATAAGCCAATCAGATAAATGGGCTCTCTTGGTTTTAATTGTTTTTTATTAGGACTCAAAAATTATTTATATATAATGATGTGACGTTTGATTGTATTATAGACATATAAGAGTATGTAGAAAAGGTAAGTAAAATTAATTATACTAGGTATGAGAAATTTATTTTTATTATAATGCACTAAATATTGTATTGACTGTAGAGCTAACAAATAAATAAATCAAATTAAATAATATACAAATAGCTTATTTTTTTAAAAATAACTGTGAGCTCTTTTTAGTACTTTGGCTTTTTTAAGCCACAAATTTGAACCTGTGAGTCATCAAATGATCCATATCAATTTAGTGCCACCAAAGCCATCTGATATGTACACCAATGATGTTCATGTATCTCTTACTCTTTATTACTTATGATAAAGGAGAAACATATAAAATCTATTTATCAAATAATATTAAAAAGGAAAAGTAATTGTTGCAACTGAACCAATGAGGATTCAGTATTTGAGTTGGGGAAGACAACAGTCCAATAGAAAGGACAAGAATAAATAGAATAAGGTATTTTTATTGTAGAATATTGCAATTAATATACCATATGTAGAAAGCCACAAGGCCACAAAGGGGTGGCATAGTGGTGTGTTCCATGTAAGGTTTGAAGCCAAGGAATAACTTGTGCAGGGATCAGTAGGTCAAATTGGTAGCGCTCCTAATTAGGAGGAAATGCCCGCCATTTAACATTGCCATCAGATTGGTTCATGTTGTTAGATACATCAAGGGGTGACTCATTGAGCGCCTGCTGTGTATTGTAAGATAAGTTAGCGGGCAAGTCTGGAAACTTGGTGGCAATATAATTTGAGTTCTAAACAATCACTAGTTTAAAACATAAGTGGAGCAGGCAGCACAATGAGGAGAAATATAGTTCTCATTGTTTAACTATGTATTATATTAACCTGTACTTGACAAGCAACTAAATAAACAGATTTATAAATCATATTTTACTATTACACATGTTTGCTTTATTAAACTATCTCTTTATTATTATCAGCCTAATTATATATTATTATTATAATTTAAAAATAAAAATAAAAATAAAAATTACAAGAGAATATTTTTATTAGGGGGATGCAAATTGCAAAGGGGTATGCAATTATTCTGGGGAATTATACCCCAAAATTAAATTTTCTGCTAATGCGTCCAATTGGGACCATGTACGCTTCTGTACGTAGTGGAAAACTCTGGAGCCAATTGCTAGAGGGATGGCGCTCAGCACCCTGGTAGTGGCTGAACGTCTTATAAAAGGTAGTTGTGAAAGGGAAATTGATTTTGACTTGGTTCTCAAAAGGTATTGTGTATCCATATAACAAGGCTAAAGTAAAACAGTTGTATAGGACATGATCTACTGTTTGGTAGCCCAGCTAAGTCTTCATTCTATCCAGTGCCAGCCAGCAGACATCCATTTGAAGTGGGACTTCCTTAAGCTTCTTCACATTGGCCTTCATAATGCAGTGTATTATTACCCCAATTAAACAGCAAGATGCAGTTGCTGTGAGGTATAGATTTCCACAAATAAGCAGAATTTTTTGTATGTAATGACTAATCAATTTGTATAGGATGTATTTAAAAAATTGATCAAAGGAGAGTCGGGTATTTTGGAGGCATCTGCCACCCATGCCTCTGAAAAAGAAAAGAATAAAAGTTTCATCTTATTGACTAAAAATGCATTGCATATTTGATTTGATATTGATTTTATTAAGTTATTATATATTGCAGCTTTGATGTTTTCTTGTGGAGCTTGAAATTGACTTTTTTATAGGTTTATTTTATATGTGTTCATAGTTGTAAATTAAAATTGTTTAAGGCATTCAAAGATATATCTGTCAAAATTTATGTTGACATTTATTTGAATATCCATCATTCCTTTGAAGTTGATACTTGTGCCTACTTTATAGGCTTCTCTGACCCAAGTTGAACTTCCTTCTGGTGCTTTAAATTCCCTATTCATTGCTTCTTTTGCTGCATATTCATTGATGTTATTTTGAATTGTTTTATTACTTTTTATTTTCATTTATTTTTTTACAGAGGCTACTAATGATTGGTAACCCCCTTAAAACTGACTGGGTGTAAAGGCTGCCACTTTGGCAACCTTGTTCCCATTTATTATTATAACTAAAGGAACTTTAAGTAAAATATAAATAAACTTACTAATTGTTTCCCCTGTGGCCCCCTCAGCCACAGGCGCCCCTTCTGAAAAATTCATGAGTATTGGCTGCTCTTCATTTGATTTCCTAGGATTGATCTTCCTTATTTTCTTTGGTACTTGTGTTTCCTCCTAGTTTTTGTTTGTTGAATTTTCATTGTTTCTTGTGGAGCTTCTGCTTCTTGACTGTGCTTCATTTTCATATGTTTGCATTTTATCATTTTTCTCTTCATTTGTGTTAATTTCCTTTGAAATTTCAGTTCATTAAATCAATTTTTAAATTTTGAGTATTCTTTTGGTTGTTTTTTGCAAACTCCCACAAGTTGTAACTTTCATTGTTAAAATTCAACCGTTTGAATACTTCCTTTTGTAGATTTAAAACTATTTCCTTGTGTTCTTCTTTGACTATTGTTCCCAGACTATTTTTTGTGGTTTCATTTTTCTGGACCAAAGCTCTTCCCTCATTTCCCTGCTGATTTAATACAATTTCCCTGATGTTATGTTTGAGCTCAACAACCTTTTGGAGAGCTGACTCTAATTTGTTGATTAGGCTATAGATACTTGACATATTATTTGAAATACATCAAAAAAATGGCTTTTATAGTATCACCATCAATACATGAATATTTTTCATTATCAATAATAAATTAAGGACCACAAATGCAAATTTTATATAGAACTATTGCAGGCATGTGTTAAATCCTTATATTTAGATATTATGTACATAACTCAATGCACTCTGTATAATAAAATTCTTTGTAAACAAGGCCTTTTTTCATTCAATTTATATAAATAGACTGTTTATATTAGGGAGCCATTAACACTTAGTACAAATATTGATACATAGTACATTTCACATCCTGCATATTTACCTATTGATAATAATTCTGTAAACTTTTTAGTCAGATTTTGTGAGGTAATAATGATTCAATGGATCAATAAATTACTTTTAATACCATTAATTGGCTGATTTTTTTCTGTGGAAATTGTGAATTTTCTGATATTTACACACTGGTATCCAATTGGTTGATTTCACATCCAATCACACAGGCAATTAGAAACATGGTTGCAATCCTAAGACTGGATGCAATTGGGATGGCAACCACATTTCCTATTGCCAGTGCACTTGGATGTGAAATCAACCAATTTTTACCAGTGTGTAAATATCAGAAAATTCACAATTGTCACAGCAAAGAAAATAAGCCAATTAATGGTATTAAAAGTAATTTATTGATCCATTGAATCATTATTACCTCATAAAATCTGACTAAAAAGTTTACAGAATTATTATCAATAGGTAAATATGCAGGATGTGAAATGCACTATGTATCAATATTTGTACTAAGTGTTAATGGCTCCCTAATATAAACAGTCCATTTATATAAATTGAATGAAAAAAGGCCTTGTTTACAAAGAATTTTATTATACAGAGTGCATTGAGTTATGTACATAATATCTAAATATCAGGATTTAACACATGCTTGTAATAGTCATATATAACATTTACATTTGTGGTCCTTAATTTATTATTGACAATGAAAAATATTCATGCAAATAATCATATGTTACCACATCAAATGTACAACACTTTATTAATTATGGGGAATGTCAATAATAATAAAATATTATTAAATGTAATTTGGAAGAAATGGTATCAATTTTAATACGTTGTCACAAAGAAAGGTTTTATTTTACTCATCAAAAGACAAGTAGGGGAGGAAATGGGGAGAATGAACATCACCATCATGTGAGCCTGTAAAAGGGACAGCATCAGAGGATGTGGGGAGGGAATGAGTAGTGGTTTGGGAGTCAGGGTTGGAAGGAGGGTGGATTGGTCTTGATAGAGGAGCTGGGGAGGCTTGGTTTGTTGAATGGGAAGAGGCTGAAAAAGCTGATTGCTACAATTTCTCAAATTCTTCTTTTGTCACATATGTGGGCTTGACAAACCAAATAAATTAGTATGAGGGAAGGAAGGAGTCTGTTACAAAAGTAACAATTTGATGCCCTGGGCGGGAATCAAACCCGCTCCTAGCCACCAGGTGGGCTAGTGAGCAGAGGAGATTTGCCTGCACCTAGATTTTTGCTTTTTGAAGCAAATCCAGTTGTGGGAACCATTCCTGCCCTGGCAGTAGCTGTGGGGCCCATTCTGGGCCCCTAAAGCTACGCCAAAGCCTTGGTGGGTTTGGCTGGGCCTGGGCAGGCTATTTTTAGCTGCCCAGTAAACCCAGTTCAAGTACACCCTCCATTAAGTTATTTGGGGTCCCCAATTGGGTACCCCTTTTTTAATCAAGTTCCTTGGCCTCAGGAAATCCTGTCAAGCCAGCCCAAAAAAGGTGATCAAATTGGGAAAACCCCCATAACCCCAGAAGCCAAACCTGCTAGAACCAATGGCCAGCCAAGCCAAGATGGACCACCAAAAAGCCAAACAAATGCTCCTGAAAACCCCAAAAATGACCATGAAGCAGCCAACCAAACAGCAGAACCTGAGTTTCAAGCCTTGCCACACAGATAGCACCAGAAGAATTCCCAGAGGCACTTGCATTTGAGTAATTATATAAACCAGAAGCACCTGAAAAAGTTCTGTATTGTCATCCTTACCAAATTAAAGTTGTTATGAACCTATGGTTCACCAATATGCTTCCATACCTATTTTTGATACTCTTTCATCTGCATAAACCCAAGCATCAGTAACCATCCACTGGTATAGATAGCCAGACTCCAGTTGACAAAGCCAAAGCCTTTTACTACTAAAATCCGCCCAATGCTCCATTTGGCCCTGTGCATTTCACTGAGTACCCCCAAATCCTGACCACAAACCCTGGACATTGGAAGACTTGCAGTGGTACACCCGCCCAAACGCTCCCAAGAAACCCTACATAATTGTCTGTGATGGCAAAGCAATCACCATCTACCCTTTGATCTTCAACAGGAAGTACAACAATCATGCCGCCTACTTGGTCCCCATGGAACCTCCCCTGACACCCAAACCAACCATCTTAACCCCCCCACTTCTGACGCCACTGGCCTGAGTAGTCAATTTCTGGGGGTGCTTTACCTTGCGCTCACGGGATTGATTGACTCTGCCTTGCCAGCAGCCAGGCCTTGAGCTGTGGCTGGGAAGGCCCTTTACTACCTGGTAAAGTTAGGTCTCATCATCTGGTGGGCCATGTCAGTACCTGCTTTGACTCCTCCCTCATCTACTGGATCCCCACGGTACTCTTGGTATCCTGACAGAGTCCTTCTGGACTTATCACTATCACTTGCATAGAAGATGATGAGATCTGATAAGTCCTGGACAAATATGGAAGGTAAAGGCTCAAAAAACTTCTCAGTTTGGGTGCATAGTTCATTGTAGGTGTCAGGCTTTAAGCACCCAAGAGCTGAACCAAAATTGTAAAGACAAATATCTGCAATATGCATGTCAGCGTGGTTGGTGAGGGTAGGCCCAACAAGTATGCTCCACAGCCCTAAGTTCTTTGGTTGCCCATTCATGCTGTTCCATCTCAGCACTCATTAAAACTGTGTACACAGCTTGCTGGGTAGCCCACTCCTCCACCATGTCCTTGAGATCCATCTGGTATGCATATTCATCTGCAGTGTTTGATATTGATGAGTAATAATTGACATCTAATGGAGAAACTGCCAACAAAAGCCCAAAAATTTATACAAAATTGGGCCGTGCTTGTAAACGTCAGATTGGATACACTTTTCTCCATAATATTGGACGCTTGCAGAAATCTTGGCATATGACAGAAAGATGACATTGCTACATGTCCTCATTACCCTCCCTTTTATTAATTAATAATGGTTAAATTTTAGGGGTCAGTATCCACCAAACTGGGGCCAATGAGAACTTGATTGGACAAGATTCTAGCAGCAACCACAACTCTGTACATTCACAAATTGACTGTTATTTTATTTGTGAAAATGTAATGGAGCCCCAGTTGGAGACAAACCTAGACCAGGGGCATTCAAGGGTCATGTTCCATGATGGCCATCATAAGGGAATGGGCTTTTTCAACATCAGTTGAAGTACAGGCACCAGTTGGGGTCTTCTTGGGAGGGGGGCCACAGTTGGCATGGACTTGCAGGGTTGCAGCTACAGTGGACTTTGCAAAACCCATCACGGCTGAGATTTCCCCAAGGGACATAAGCATCCCTTGCTTTTCAATCATTTTGAGAACAATTTCTGGAGTGATTAGCTTTTTTCTGCGTCTTGCAGGCTGATTGGCTGAGGTGGAATGTGTCTGTCTTGGGAGCCAGACTGTGATATCTGATTGGCTGTTTCTGGATTATGGCTTCCCTGGGTATCACTTGGCTCAATTGGCCAATTCCAGATGCTAGAGTTGATACATGATTTGGGTTGGCAGCTGCCTGTGTGTGATGAGCAAACAGGACCATGCTTGAGGACGCAGGAAAAAGAACACACTCCTGGGTAGTGCCAGAGGAGGGGTATGCAGATTGGGAATGACCATAGAGGGAGGCTTCACTATTGGAAGACCCAGTGTAGCCCTGCATGATTTTTTCAGGGCCAGAGAACAGCTCATTGACTTGGTTGTTATTGAAAGAAGATATAATAAATTTTTATTAAAATTTTAAACTCAAGAAGAGGAATGTATATTTTAGTCAATTTTATTGTTATATATGTTAATTTTGTGAATATTATGATCTAAGTTTAGCCATCCTAAAATGGAATAGGATGATTTTTGAGAATGCCTATGATTCCTTAAAGTATCAGCACAAATCCACTCTAGATCTTTTAGCATACTTTTTTAGATGCCCATAAATTATATTTATTTCAAATTCACTGCAATTATGATTTGAAACTTGATTCTTGGATTTGACAATCCCGCAATTTCAGATTTGTTAAGTTTTACATGATGTCTATGATTTTTTTGAAATACAGGAAATCACAAATTGTACATTAGAATCCTGCATTTTTGATTCATATATCCCTCATTTGTTTGCTGGGTTTTTTCTTTTGTTAGTTGAGTTATCTGCTCAAGAGATTCAAAATTTGCCAATTTAAATAAACCAAAAAAAGTCAAATTAAATGTTTGACTTTATTAAATATTTTATTTTTCACTTGGCTGAGTTCCCTGCAAATGTGATTTGAAATTTGGATCAAGGACTTGACAATCCTGCATTTTTATGTTTAGGTTTTGAATTTACAGTACTAGTCCATCACAGATTAAAATAGTAGTTCCAGCTGTCAAGCATCACATTGCTGTTACCTGGAAATCCACTTCATTTGATATTGCCCTAGAGAATCTGCATTCCATCATCCAGGAACATTATTTCACTTCCTCAGGTTTGATGAACTACTTGGTCTAGACTAGCTTAGATAAAATAGCCCCCACATAGACTAAGTCACCTCAGTTTTAATCATCAGAAATGAAGGTATTAGCCAATATATATCCCCCAACACAGTAGAATAACAGTTAGGAGAGCACCTATTCATATGAATAATTAAAGAAAAACAAGAGCAGGATAACTTGCTGTTCATCAATTGGGACACACTTAAGTAAAATGTCATCAGGTTAAATAAACAGGAGACTCTGAC
Organism: Entomophthora muscae; assembly: GCA_014839935.2. Classification (NCBI taxonomy): domain Eukaryota; kingdom Fungi; phylum Entomophthoromycota; class Entomophthoromycetes; order Entomophthorales; family Entomophthoraceae; genus Entomophthora; species Entomophthora muscae. The sequence continues at coordinate 66,720 of QTSX02005894.1, read as the reverse complement.
TGCACAAAATGAAGAGATTATTTTAAGACACCCTGAAATTTTCAAGGAATTTCTGCCTGGTTAATCCCTATAAAAACATATCCAGCACTTTATATAACTTAAAGATGTCATCTCTAAGGCAAAACCTATATATCTTCTCACCTCATACAAGGGTGATGACCTACACACTTATCTCAAGGAGACTCATGAAAATAAAACTTATTAGGCCTTCTAAATCACTCTTTTAGTGAAGCTGTGTTTTTTGCTAAAATAATGGATCCTTGCAACTAGTAACCAACTATTATGTATTAAACAAAGTAGTCATCAAAGAATTGGATCCTTTGCTGTTAATTAACAACTTATTTGATGCACTGGGAAGCGCCACAGTAAAGTCTAAAATAGACCTTACTGCAGGCTACAACCAGATACACAGCAATAAGAAAACCATCCTCTAAATAGCCCTTTACGCCAAGTATGGCTACTAAATTTTTTTATCAACTATGACATGATACATTTTTGATCTGCTGAATATCAATTTTTGGAATCAAGAAATAATCAAAAAAGATAAAGTGTATAAGAGTCAAATTTTAAGCAGATAATTTATTAAAAAAGGCTGGCAACTAACAACACCAGATCCTTCACTAAGGTGGTACATGGGCAAAAGCTTTCAGCAAAGAACCAGCTAGTCAGATTCACAAGAAACACCAATAATGTTTTTTTATTCCAACAAAAGGCTAATAAAGTTTTAACTTGTGGGAATTGGTTGAAGACATCCTCAAACCCTCCCCAAGTCACCAGTCCCCCATGAAGTAAGAGTCAACTTCAAAGGGAATCCTGCTACCTTCCAGGAGGCAGAAAAGGCTACTGTCACTTCCTATCTAAAGATATGTCACTTCAGAAGAGCCTCTCAAGGACTTCTTTGACATTGGCTTCCTCACTGTTGCAAGGTGATTTATTAAAACTGCTCATCACTGGAAAATTCAAAGAAGTTATTCATTAGGCTTTGAAGCAACACATCTGATAGTACTCTTACACAGATGATATGTATTAATGTGGATTAACAAGTCCATTGCCTTATTGAAAACCATTAGCTCATCTCTGAGATTGAGGATAAAGACAGGATGAAATGAAACAGAACCCATGAGCTATAGTGGATTCCAGAGGGATCATGGCTTAAAGCAATATCCCTATCACTATATAACTCTTCACTTAATTGATAAATAAGTTGATTAAAACATATATTTATACATTTTTTACAAGCTAAGTAGTTTGACTTTAGTCCTAGATTAGACTTTAGTATTCTAGTATATGTTGCATTAAGGATTTAGCAATAAATCATTGTTAATTCAAAGCCAAATTAAAACACTTATTATACCATCTTGGTGGATTTCATAATACTAAGGTTAATTAATTTTTGAAACAGAATAAATCTTTTACCCTATAGTATAGGCTGATATATTTGAGTATAGATAAAACTTCAAATATTCTAATTGGGATTAGAAATCATCTTTAAAATTAAAGCTTGCTCTCCCCTAAAATATATTTGATCTCATACTAAAGCATTAGAAGCCAAAAGCTCATTCAAAAGACTATATAGATAAAACAGCCCAACAAAATAATTTTGGTAACTTGCTAAGCACCAATGTATGGTATATAATTGAAAGAGTTTCAGGGGAGGATTGGTTTAATTACCAGCTGAAATATAAAAATGTCATATCATTAAATCCTGGAGGATATACATATCCATAATTTATTGATATGTCTCTTTTCCTTACCAAAAAATCATTGATTCACAGGGAGAAAAGTAAGCTTGCAAATATCAGCTGCCCTGGAAAAACTATCATAAGAGGGATAATGAGTACAGCTAGCCTTGATAGCTAATAAATCAGCACATTAAACAGCCCAGTATATAACTTTCCAGAATATATAGATCTTATACAGATATTTTATATTACCCAGCTGGCAGATAAAAAACCCCAAATATAAAATATATTGAAAAAGCTGTTAGGATATCAATAAGTTGAGAAATGCGTATTTGGAGGGTTTGAAAATATTAGTCAAACCTATATGGGTTGGATACTTTCATTCTTGAACCAAGCTATAGCAAGATGAGAGGATTTTGAAGATAGTTTGTCAAGCTAAGGCTGGAGCCTTTAAGAGATTGGTAGATTTTCTTAATTAAAGCTGGATAGCTTTGAGTAAAAATGCAATTTTTATAGCACTGACTGATATCTAGATCAATGTTGGCTCTAGGGATGAGAAGATAAAAAATCTCTCATAAGCTATAAGTGCATAAGATTTTTTAGGTTATTGATTTTTCTTATCTAAAGCTTAAGATTCTATAGTAAAAATACTAGGTAGAAATAAAAAATAAAAAATAGTTAAATAAATAGAAGGGCAAATAACTAATCCTAAATATATAGGATTTTAGATTTGGGTTAAAAATAGTGTTAAGTTTATTGAGAATTAGCTTTAGAAGTAGTTTTAAAAAAGAAAAACTGGCCAAAAAAATGGGCCTAATGAATCTATAATACCTCTTTTTATATAATAGATAACAAATTTATCCCAAGAAAACATGAGGAAAAGTTCTAAATATATTTCTGGGTAGGCTGAATCAGTTGTGTTAAAGTAAAATGTGTCACTCCAGTGGCCATAGAATCTGAGCTATACAGATCTGTGCCTGGGTAGAAAATATCCAAATCAAAGTTCTAGGATTAAATTATAAAAGGGCAAGGAGTCAATAATTTTTGGTACTAGACTATGCCCACCAATAAGCAAAGTTTATAACAGGTCATATAAAATGATTTAAAAGAAACAAAACAGCTTATATAAAAATGAGATTTTATAGATTCACTAATTAAAAATATACCAATATTAAAATAATTAAAAACCCAGGTGGTTGGCCAGTTTTTATTCTATGCATTCAAATTAACTTGATAAGTTTCTGCAAATAGTTATATTGATAGCTTCAAAAAGACAGCTAAAATTTTAAAGATCTATTGGATGCATGGTGATTTGATACTTATTTTTTTGATTTAATTTATAGCTTTATTGTGATACTTTAGGATTATATTGGGTGTAATTTCAATTGGTTAAATTGAGATAAATACTTCATGGAGAAAAGAAAGCCTATTGGTATCTGAGATATCTAATTAAAATAGTATATTAAATAAAAAGGCCTGATTGTTAATAAGATACCTTTAAATGGAAGGAGCAGGGTGAAGTTGCTACTTGAATGGATGAGCTTATTTTAATGTACAGGTGAATAATCCTGGATTGGAACAAATGATAACACCACCTAAAATGGATTTCAGATGGCTCAAACCCTTTGAAAACAGCTGGTAACTTATCTGCTGATGAAAAATAAAATAAGTTATATAAAATTTACTTTTTATATTATTTAGTAAATTAAAAAAGATTTGAAAAATAATTTTTGAGTTATTTTAGAAAGGAAGATCTGGATTATAAAACCTAAAAAAATCAATTAATAAAAAGTGACAAGTGTAAATTGGAATTGATTTAATGTGTTAAGATTAAGATAAAAAAGTTATAGAGTGAAAGTTGCACAGATGGTTTAATTAAATTTAGCGTATGGCTAACTTATAGCCCCTCAAAAATAGGCTTATTGTCATCATAGTGTTGAAACAGTGGGTTTACCCCTGGTAGGGTTTCATTATACAGTTCTGTGACCTTGAACCCAACTTCCCCATGACCCAAAGAAAAATGTGGAAGTCAACTCAAATTACCAAATACAGTAACAAGACCCAGTGACAGTCTCAAACCAGTAGACAGCTCAATTTGGTGCAAAAATCATAAGCAGAATCACACCACTACCTTTCTAATCCAACCAAGTGATTTTCATAATCTTGTTTCTCTTAATATGATTCACCCTCATCTATATAATAACCATATCTCAATAAAGATTATTATCTAGTTTTCAATCATTTTCCTCTTGTAAATATGCTAAAACAGCACATTTAGACTAAAGGTATTAATAAGGAAAATAGCTGATAAAGAAAAAATTTGTATCAATGTTTAGTTCTTTTATCTGAATATCATTTAATATGTCAAGAGCCCACCCTGTAGGAAAAGCTTCCTTTCACAGTTGATTAATGCATAAGAAATTAGAATAGTCAGCATAGATTCAATATGCAATAATACCAATTACAAATGAAACAAATCCCCAAAAAATGGTACCTACCAAGGAGTGTATTGAAGCAACCTAAGAATTCTTAGGTCCCTAAATATGAAAGCAAGAAAATGGAAGCAAAAAGGTGGAAAAAACATAAGGCTTGGGCTATCTGGTGCTTCTTGGGCTGCTTCTTAACAGGAGGGTTTGTTGAGAACAGGGAGTCAGTATACCATTTGCTCAGGACTACAAGAGCCCATTGTTCATTCCGGCAGTATTGGGTTTTGGTACGCGTACCAGGTCTGGTATCTTTATTTACAGAGCTCTGTATAATATTGCAAATCAAGAGGATTATCAACCATTTAAACCTATACCCCTAAAACTGGGGAGCTTAGGTGATTTTATGGTGATCACTAGGTGAATCTTACAAAAAAACGATTATTTTAATAGGTTTAAAGTCCCTGTTGATTGAGCAATTGCTATAAGCTATAATCTAAAGTTTATATAATAAAGGAAATGAGGAGTTGAGAAAGGAAATTTAACTGCCAATTCAAGGAATTTAACAGATAAGGAACCTTTTAATCTTCTCAAACTTAATTCAAATATTCAACTCTTTATGCGACAGTTTTATATTACATAGAGGCTTATTTAGAACATAGTACTGAAGTGGAATTTGTTTGATATAAAAAAGTTCCTAAACTTATCAACAGTATCTATGGAGTTCATACTAAGATTTTCAAAATCTACTAGGTTCTTCAAGCAGCGTTCAACGTCACCAGTAATTTTGAAGCTTCTAATTATCTAGAATCACTTAATCTATCAAGTTTGAGCACACAACTAGATTTTTTTACTAAATTTAAAGTTTAAACAAGTTGAAAAAAAAGCTCCAAAAAGGTTTTGGAATCATAATTCTATACTTAAAATTATTAGTTTGAAGTTATCATTAAAATGAGTTCCACTGTCCAATTCTTGATCTTTGTAAACCAAATCTTTAAACAAAAAAGTTGATATCTTGCAATAAGTAATGGGACCATCATAAATTAAAGACCTTACATAATAACTGTACTGATTTATTTGTTATAGAAAAAGAGAAATGATATTGAGCTATATAATTTTGGTGTGGCGTTCAGGTAGAAGGGGTATTTTACTATAAGAGGTACTTTTTTAGGGGAAATATGATGTTTTCCTCACTTAAATTTTTAGCTATGGTGTTTCAGCTGAAGGAACTGGCTTGATATCTTGGCTATAGGCCTTGTTAAGATTGAGTTTAGTCATGATTTGTCTTTTTGGATCAAACACAAGCCAGGGGAACAACCTGCAGTTTTGGCAGTCTGCTGTGATCCAATCATAAATTATTTGTTGTATATGGTTTAGATTGACTTGATAAATTAGGTTTTGTGGTTATTTTCTTAAAGAATAAATCTAAAACCCAGATTTATTATCAATTTGAACATAAATCCCTGTAAATTGCTTGCCTAAATAGAACCCAATGAAAATATATAAGTATCAAAATTATAGCATCAATATTGGCAAATATGGTAATAAAAATAGATTTTTTGTGTACCTGTCACTCTTACTAACTTTGCTTACTTCCAGAATACTTTTCAGAAAACAACCATGAATCTGTAAATGCATCAATCCCCTTTCTGGGTTACAATAACCTCATAAAGCTATCCTACATTATTCAATAAAACCATCATTTCTCCCCTAATTCTTGATTACCCACAGCCTCACCTTGACAGCAGCTTTTACTTTTAAATTAAACAAAGTTTGGCACAAATGAAAGGCCAATATATGATAATTGTGAGATTAGGCTGATTGACCACAAATGATCAGGCTAATCATTGAACTCAGATCTTTATCAGTTTTTACACCGTATATTTAGTAGATTGCATTCTATTAAGCGCAGTGATTATACACTGTATTGTTCCTAGTTTATTATATTTGATATGACTATTATACACTTTATAATTATAGCCAATATAGTGATTATCATTGATTGCACACCATGTAATAACTAGATTATCAATTGTATCCCTATCATTCCATCCCACTGGACATTTTATAATCTCAGCCCCACCAAGCCTGAAAGGCGTATATCTGTATACCAAAAAAGTTATGTGCCAAAGGCTAGGAAATACCAAGTCTGTGTCATCATTACACAGTGGATAATCTATGAGTCAATATTGGATCAAGTCAGCTATTATACGGTGTATAATCCCCAATTCAAACTGCTTTATTAATAAGCAGAAGGCTTGCCAGCCAGAAAAGGATCACTGATTAAACCCTAAAATTGGAAAACAGGAATACCAAAATTCTATCTCCCAAAGTAGAAGGATAGAACTGGGACCATTTCTAAGCGTCAACCAAATATGGTGTAGTTTCCTGGTGTCATAATAGGCACATAAAGATACAGCAATCAATAATTGCCAGTTGGCTAGCTCAAGAAGACTGTAGGCTGTAACTGAGGTGCCATGTACGCCTTGTAAAGGCCAGTAGCAGCACATGTGCCAAGGACAACCAACCAGGATAGGTGTAGTCAGCAAAATGGACCTATTGAAAAGATAGCCCCTGAGAACAGTCTGAAAGAACAAGACAAGGGTTGTTGCAGTATATAAGATGCAGACACCTGAAAAGATGATAACAAGTTCTTAGTTACACCTGGATAGATTGCAGTCACTGGCTAGATTGTACTTCAGTCCCAATAAGCATAATTATCTTTAAAGTTCTATTCTATTGTAGTCTGTAGTCCTCTTGCATAGAATTAGGTAGAATACATTGGCAAGGCTAACATCTATCTGTAGCTTTGAACATACCAGCAATAACTCAAGTTGCTCAACAATAATCTTTGATGCAACTTGGGCACTTAATCAGTAAGTTTTTTCACTTTTATTAGGTTGAGGGGACAATTTCTATTCTCTCTTAACTGAGTTAACTTTGTTTGCCTTGAAATGAGGAGAGATACATACAATATGAAACTTTTTACATATTTTAACTCAGCAATTTAAATTTTTGCAATAAAAAATATTTTATAGATAGCTATTATAAATAGGCAAGTGTTTTGATTAATAGAGTTTTTTGAGAGATATAATTTGCACTTTTGTGGAAGACTTATCTTAACAGGCTAGTAACTTTATAGCTTGTAAATTTGGAAACTTGGTTATCTGCTGAACTTGTAGCTTTATTAAAGTATTCCCAGATAAGTGAAACCAACACTCTTTTATACCATTTATAATATATATTATTTGTTTATACACTTGCAGTATTCTTTATTGGTGTACTTAACATCTATGAGTGTCATTGTGGCATACTCTGTTTGCCCTTCAATTTAACGGCTGTAAGGTTAGTATAAAGTGAACCATATATAGAAGCTACAACATAGAGTGCTTGTGGTATAAAGCTTGTTTATGGGATATTTTTTTAACCAATCAAGTTTGGATACGTTAAATTGGTAAATATTCAAGATTATATTTGGATCTGTTAGCTTTAAAAATTTGTTTTATATCTATTACACTGGATTGTCTTTTGGGGTTGGTATATGGTATTTTTTTCTGGCTGGCTATTTATCTGCCAAGGTTATATTAATATACACAGTTTAAATTGGATGGATTTAGATCTGTTCAGATTGTTTAAAAGGCATTATTATTTTACATAATTATTTAAATTATTGTCTATATATCAGATACAAGGTATTGTACTCTGGCTATCATATGCACATGATAAACTCCTCAGGGATGTTCCTCATACACATCAGATTATGTTGCAGAGGTATTGTAGCAGCAATTTTATGGATGTAAAAGATTGGAAGTAGTGTGGATGAATGTAAAATAAAAGCCCAGCCTGACTGGATTATACATCATGAGGTGTTATGATAATTTGGCTTTGTGAATATCAAGTGTAAATATATCTGCATTTTAAAGGGCATATGATAAATTTAGACAGACTTGATACTACACATGTAAAATAGTGTGTATCATAAAATTCTGTGAAGGGGATTCAGCAGCAGGCATATCAACCCTTTTATCTTAGCAACAGTATATCAAAGCTTCTATTATTAAAGCCAATTGAATGTTTACCTAAAATTGATTATAAGTCTAAATTGGGGGAAATTTTGATTGGTTGAGAATATCCAGAATCCAATTGCTTCAGCCAATCCAAATTGGGATTTCTTTTAATTTGGATATTCAATAATTCCAGTATGATTTGAGTTTAGCTTAGAGCTGGCATATAAAAAACAATACTTTTGGGGCTTGCTGGTATTTGATTGGTTGATCTTTGCACATAATTTCTAAAAATAATTTGGGATTTTACCTTTTTCCCCACCAAAAGCCAATTATTTTCAAGGGTTTGATTTTATCATTTATATAAAATAAATTCACATTGAAGAGGAAAAGAGGTTAAGCAGGGCAAGTGAGAACTTAGTTTTTGGAGTAAGGAAATAGCTAAAAGTAAAAAAGTACTAAGTAGTCCCTGTCTAAGGACAGATATAAATTTAATTTTATAAAGAAAATCAATATATTTAGTTTTATTTTTAGGCTTGGATTACTTATCATCTGTTAAATTGAATTTCTTATTTTAAAAGTCTTTCTTTAAATTTAATGAAATTTTTTATTTATATAAAAATTGCCTGTTTTGAGTATTGTTGAGTATATAATTCTGTAAAGTATAATAAACAAAATAAAAGAAAATTGAAAAGAGATTAATACTTTATTTGATATAAATATTGAGGACTATATATTATCATAGAAAGCCACATGCTGTCCATATTTGTCATGGCAGCAAAGGCTTACAGGGTAATGTTCCAGGAGATCTAACATGTTTGATTCCATATAAGATGGATTTTTGATAAGAAGATAACCAGTTATTCATTAATTGGGGAATTAATCAGGGAATGGTTTCCTTGAGAGAGAGTTACTGAAGATGTTGTAACACAAGTTATATTTCAAAGGGACTTGTATTATCCAAAATCTTAATCTTTATGAACATATTTATAAAAAATACAAATTACAACCATTTAAAATAATTTTTTATAGTAAAATGCTTTGAAACATGTAGTTGTATTAGAATTAGACTTCTAGAAAAAATTCTTAAATAAGGTGAGCACAGTTTAAGGAGCTCTGTTTCTTATATTTATCAACATTAAAGCTAACACATTAAGAAAAATCATTCAGACTACTTAATATTAAGAGAAACTGTTTATTTAAGGGATTGGTAATACTTTCACTTATTCAGGTAGAAGACTTCAATATCAATAATAGCTCAAATGTTTCATGCTGCAAGTATTTTTTACTAATTCATATCCGGGCTTAACTTATATCTTAGATATTTTTAAAGGATTATCATTAATGTCAACATCCTTTAATAAAAAATGCTAAATTAGAATTTGGTTATAAAAAGAGAAGATGCTGTCTAAATTTTATGAAAAAACTTATATATAATAAAAAACTGTGGTGAGATGATTTTAAAATTAAAAAAATCATAAATTTTAACCACTTGGAATAAGTTGTATTACCATTAACCATCAAATAATAAGTGTAAAAGCTAATTTTTTCATTCAATAAGATCATCCCTTTTATATAAGGTCAAATAAGTTAATAATCCAAGAAATATTGGATGGCTGGAATCAGAAGCTTATGGCAAGTCAAGTGACCTAAATGATTTGTTTTCTTGATCTAATCTCCATAGGATGGATATTTTTAACCAATAAATCTTGGATGCTTGGATTTTGAAGTGTAATACAAATCAAATGACCTAAATTAACTATATTATTGATCAACTCCCCATTAGATGGAGCTTTAATTGTGATCTTCCTGACATTTTCAAGCAAGAGAACCCCCAAATAAAAGCCTGTCTCACAGCCTAAAAGCTTACACAGGTGAGGGTATGTAATCCCAAAAATACATCTAATCTTAATCAAGACCAGGTTCATCTCTTTAATAATTTATTTATAAGGGCTCCCAGTTATATTTGGGATAAAAGTTTGTTGAAAGTTGGTAAGATTCCTGGATAAAGCTTCTACCTTATAGCATAAGCAAACATATTTAGGTTTAGATAAATTTTCTTGTATTTTAATCAGGGTTAAAGGTCAGCTTTGAAATTTAAGCATACCTTTTACTATAAAACTATCACCCCTATAATGAATCATCAAGAGCCTCAAACCCAGCTAAAAAGCTATACAAATAAAGCATCCCCCACAAAAATAATTTTGCCAACTTGCCAAACACCAATAGATAAGATATTATTGAAAGAGATCCAGATGAGAATTATATTAGCTGCCATTTAAAATATGAAAACATTTGAGTATTAAAGCCTTAAAAATTTCTTTGCACTAGTTTTAAAAGCTATGGCAACAAGCAAAAATACTTTGGATTTAAACAAAAAAACTCAATTGTAAACAAAATTAAAAGTAACAAATTTATATTGATTTAGAATAGATTTATTTAATTTTAATTTTTTTTTACATCTGAGTTTTTTTGTTTAAATCCAAAGTATTTTTGCTTGTTGCCATAGCTTTTAAAACTACTGTACCAAAATGCATTATATGTCTCTTCCTTCCTACTTGAAAAATCATATACTGAAAGGGAGCAAATTAATTTGGTGAATACTAGCTGTCTAAAAAACAATCATAAGAGGGATAATTTTGAAGCTAGCCTTGGTAGCTAAGAAATAAGCACCTTACATAAAATAGGGTATAAGTTCCCATAATTTTTAGAGTTGCAACAGATATTTTATGTGAATCCATATGGTTGGTAAGAGAACTCCAAAAATAAAAACTATTAAAAACTAGTAGGGAAATCAATCAATTGAAAAAATGCATATGCAGAGGGCTTGAAAAATGTGTCCAATTCTGTATGAGAAGGATATATTTATTTTTAGATCAGGCTATAGCCACGGTAGAGTGAAGTCTGAAGCTAATTTATCAATCTAAGTCTGGAGTCTTTAAGAATTTGGTGGATTTTCTGAAATAAAGATGGATAGCTTTGATTAAAAACACAATTTTTTAAGCACTAAATTATATCTAGATCAATGTTGGCTCTATGAATGAGAAGATAAAAGATCTCTCATAAGCTATAAGTGCATCAGATTATTTAGTATATTTATTCTTTAAATCTGAGCTTAAGATTTTACAGTAAAAATTCTAGGCAAAAACAATAAATCCAAAAGTAGATGAATTGGGAGAGGGGCCTTATTAAGCTCACATATATAATATTTTAGATTTGGGCTAAAAGTGTAGTGTTAAGCTTGGAGAAAATAGTTATAGAAGTAAATTATGAATAGAAAAATTAGCCAATAAAAGGGCCTATTGAATCTATGATGTCCCTTTTTATAAATAATAGGGAATGCATTTATCCCAAGAGAATAGGATACAAAGTTCTAAATATACTTCTTTTTAATCTAAATCAGTTGTGTTATAAGTAAAAGTATAACACTAGTGGCCCTGGCATCTGAGCTAGATATATCTGTGCCTGGGTAGAAATATATTCAAATCAAAGTTCTAGGCTCAAAGTTTAAAAGGGCAAGAGGCCAATTATTTTTGTATTGGACCTTGCCCATAGATAAGCAAAGGTATTGACATGTCATACAAAAAGAATCTATTTAAGAAAAAGAGTCCTATATGAGAATGGTCTTAAATATTTACTACTTAACAATAAACCAAACTTGAAATAATTTAAAACCCAGGTGATAGGCCAGTTTCTATTCTAGGGATTCAAATTGACTTGATAAGCTTCAACCAATAGTCATATTGATAGCTTTAAAAAGATGTTCTTAAATATAAAGATATATAAATCAGATACAAGGTGTTTTATTGCCTCTATATTATTTAACTTATAGCTTTTTGGTAGACTTCAGGAAATTATTGGGTTTAATTTCTATTGGGTAGATTAAGCAAAAAGTTTCAACCTGGAGAAAGCCAATCCTATTGGTATTTGAGATATCCCATAATAATTTGATATGAATTAGAGAATGCCTGGTTGTTAATGAGAAATTTTATAATGGAAGGAAGGGTTAAATCATATATTAAATGTAAGCTTTCAATTGCAATTTCATGTGAATAGTGTGATTTAGATAAAGTTATGACACCAATTAAAATGGATTTCAATTGGTTTAAGAACCTTGGGAAAGGTATGATCACCTTCCTGATTCTAAAAAATAAAAAAATTATTGGGCAATTATACTCCCTTCCCTTATTTAGGAAATCATAATTAAATTTGAGTTAAAAAAGATGGATTTTTAAGCTTAATAAAAGGGAAGATTTAAGTTATTAAACTTTGCCAAATATATGACTAAAACTAGTATCCATTGTAAAATAGGTTCAATATACCATGGGTTAAGTTATATTTGAAAAAAATTAAAGTGAAGGTTGCTCAGATGAGTTAATCAAATTTTTTATGTGGCCAGCTGATTGTCTTTCAGGAAAGGGCTTCATTAGAAGTATATTATAGCCAAAGAGAATGGCTGATAAAAATATTTTTATTGGGATTACAATATATTTATCTGAATAAATTGAAATGACTTATTTCTTTAGAAATTGCAGAAAAAAGGAAATTATATTAGAGTAGTAGCAAATTCATTTTATGATAAGAAACTACATCAAATTGTGGCTTTCAGGGATAATAGGTGCCCTACTGTAAGAGGCATCTTTTATAGAAAATATATTGTGTTCCAATATACAAATATTTAGATTTTTTATTTCAGCTGGAGTACTTGGCTTGATATGTCTTGTATTGTAATTGGTCCTTGGGAAGAATTAATCTAGTCATGGTTATTATTTTTGGAACAAATCCAAGCCAGTGGGTCAACCTGCAGTCTTGACAGTATGCAGGATTTCAATCAGAAAATTGTTAATTTGGATATGGTTTATCTTGATTTGATATATTAGGATTATATTTTTTTGCTTACATCATTGTTTTGTACCCAAGTTTATTTTCTAGATGAGCATCAAACCCATAAAAATGGTTGTCTAAATAGAGATCAATGAAAAATATAAGTAACAAGACTACAGCATCAATATTAGCAAATACTGTAATACAAAATAGTTAGTGTAATTCACATCCTTCCCAACTTGCCTTAAACCAGAAGATCTTCCTGAGCCTTTCCCATAAATATGGGAATGATCAACCCCCTTTCTGGTTATAATTGACTTATAAGGCTATCCTCCAATATTCAATAAAACTATATTTTATTTTCTACTTCATAACTTCCCACAGTGTCACCTTGTCATTAGCTTTTACTCTTAAATTAAACACATTTTGGTACAAATAAAAGTCCACAAAATATAATCTTTGATTTAAATTGGGCCCTTAATCAATATGGTTTGTCATTTTTATTGTGTTGAAAGTGCAACTTTCTCTTCTTTCTTAACTGAGTTTGCTTTGTTTGCCTTGACATGGGGAGAGCTACATAAAGTATGAGAATCTTTTACATATTTGAGCTAAGCCATATATTGTTCTTGAAATAGAATAGTAATTTTAATTGTCTTTTAAAAAAGAAAAAGTGTTGTTACTTATATTTTTTGGGAGAATTACTTTTTACCTTTATGGGATACTTATTTTAAAAGGCTATGTATCTTTCTAGTTTGCATAACTAGAATTTTTTTATGTGTTGTACTTGTAGCTTTATAAAAGTATTCCAGAGTAGTTAAAATCAAAAAATTTATACCAGCATAAATATATAGTATTTTTACATGAAATAATATTTATTGGTATATTTAACATCTATTGCTGCACTCACAGGATATTTTGTTTGACCTTAAATTTAATGGTAGTAAAGTTGTATTTTGTTTTAGCTGTGGATCTCACACTCATAGAGTGCTTGTGCTATAGAACTTATTTGTGGCATTAGATTTTTAACCAATCAAGTTTGAATACAATATATGATAACTTATTAAAGTTATTTTTGATTACATTGATCATAATGGTTTGCTTTTGTATATAACAGCAAGTTGTCTTTAGGGATTTTTATATGCATTTTTATCCTGGCTGGCTGTTTAGCTGCCAAGGTTAAATGTATATACACATCTTGAATTTAACAGATTTACTTATGTTCAGCTTTTTTTAAATGCAGTATTATTTTTACACAATTCTTTATATCCCCATTCATATATCAGGTGCAGGAGATGATACTCTGATTAGCTCTACACAGGATAGATTCTTCAGGGATGTTCATCATATACATCAGATTACGTTGTAGAAGTATTGTAGCAGCAAGTTAGTGGAAGAGAAGATTGGAAATAGCAAGGCCAAGCAAAATTATATAAGCCCAAGAATAGTGGAATTTATATAGCAGGGATTGCTATGATAACTGGGCTCAACAAATTTCAAGTGTAAACAATCTGGTTGAATCAGCATCCAGTAAAGTTTGACAGACTTGACACTAGACACTTAAAATGATCCTACATCATGAAATTCTGTGAAGGGATATTAGAAGCAGTTATCTCTAAACTCTTCTTATAGTATCAGTATATCAAAGCTTCTATTATTAAAGTCAGTTGTAGGCTTATCTACAATTGTTTAGAAAGTGTAGCTAGATAAAATTATGATTGGTCTAACTTATCCATAATCCAATTGCTTAAGCTAATCAAAACTTGGAATTATTTTAACTTGGATATTCAACCATGTCAGGTCAATTTAAGTTTAGCTTAGCTTAGGGCTGGCCTGTAAAAGCCCAATACTTCTAGGGCTTGCTGGTATTTTATTGGCTAATTTTTCACATAATATCTTCAAAATATCTAGTTTTTCTTTTTGTTCCACCACCAAAAGCCAATTATTCTCAAGGGTTTGATTCTATCATGTATAACAAATAAAATTTGTGTTGAAAATGATTTGAAGCTAAGCTGTGCAAGTGAGAACTTAGTTTTTGGAGTAAGGAAATGGTTAAAAGTATAGAAGTACTAAGTAGTCCCTGTCTAAGGACAGATATTAATTTAATTTAATAAAGCAACTCAATATATTTAATTGTATTTTTAGGCTTGGATTAATTATCATCTGTTTGATTGAATTTCTTTTTTTAAAAGAAATTCTTAAATTTTAATTCAAACTTTATTTAAATTAAAAAAAATTCATATTTTATATTTTTGAGCACATAATTTTGGGAATTATAATAAAAAATAAACAAATAAAGGGGGAAATTGGGAAGAAATGATACTTTATTTTTTATAAGATAGGGATTTATATAGTATCAGGGGAAGATATACACTGTCTATGTATGTCATAAAATTCATGGGGATTCCCTGGGTAATGTTATATGTAAGATTCAAAATGTGTTATCCCATATAAGATTGATGTCTGATAATTTTGCCATCAATTATTCATAAATTGGAGAATTTCTCAGGGAATGGTTTCCTTAAGAGGGAGTTATTGTAGATGTTACAACACGAGTTATATTTTAAAGGGACTTGCCTTATCTGAAATCTTAATCTCTTTGAACCTATTCCTAAAACAATACCAAATTCAAGTTATTTTAAAATGATTTTTATAGTAAAATTCTTTGAATTATGTTTTTATATTAGAATTAGACTCCTATAAAAAGAAGGTCTTAAATAAGATAATACCATATTCAAGAGTTATTTTTTTATTTTGATAAGGAGCGCCTTTTGGGGAAGCTTCAAATATAAAAATATGAAGAGAAGAAGTAAATTTTATTGGATAATACTTTAGACTTGTATAGCTTTAGCTGTGGCGGGGATTTAGTTGGATCAAACCAAGGGGCTGGTCATGTGCTGGATGGGTTCAAGTTGCTGGATACCTGGACAGTCATGTGATATTGATTTGGTGCCATTTTTGGTATGTCAAATGGTATATTGGAAAGGCACCAAATTGGGCAATGTCTGGATGTTAGGTGTGATGGCAATAGCAGAATACTTGTACATCCAGACCCTTGACACACCCCTCCCTTAAGGGGTTACTTGGGTACATCAGGAGGGGGCTTTGTCTTGACGGCTGCCGCCTGATGTTCCTGGAGTTGTTTATTTGTGGGTCCAACTGGGTTGAGTATTCCCCTTTGCTAGGGCGGAGGCAAGATCTTTGATGATTTTTTGTGATGGGCTCTTTGGCACCCTGGAACTTAACCAGGTAGGTGTTCCTGTCTGGTTGGTATCTGATGATTCTTCCTGGTCCTCTGTGTACTGAGTCTAGCTTCTTCCTGTTCCTAGCTAGGACCCAGACAGGGGAGTTGATGGGGAGTGGGTCCTCTGTTGAGGTTACCTTTTGGGCTTTGAGTCTTTTTGTTTCTTCCAGTTTGGCTTTGAGGCGTATGTGTTGTAGAGCTGGTTTCTGTTCTACTGTGGGAGGCTTCCCCGGGGGGATCTTCACATATGGTTGATTATTGCGGGTGACAATTTCTGGCTTGTACCTGTATGTTATTTCAAACGGTGAGTAGCCTGTCCCTTGATTGGTACAAACCCAGGATACTAGTAATGCATGTTTCACATAGAGTGGCCATGTGTCTTTGGCTTTGCCCGCATTATTTTCTCCAGGGTTCTGATAAGGCTGCCATTCAGGCGTTCAACTCTGCCGTTGGCCTGTGGTCTGTAGGGAAAGGTTGTGGAGTGTTTGATGTTCTTTGTTTTTAGATTGTTGTTTACTATGTGGCCTGTTAGCTCTTTTGCTCCATCTGTTATGATGTAGTCTGGAGTGCTTTAGTCTGCTATGATTGCTTTATTGATAAATTGATTTATTGTTTCTGCCTTGTGATCATTTGTTACATAGCAGATGGGCTAACATGTGGCAAAGTTGATGGCTACAATTATGAAACATTGATTTGTTTTGGTTTCCGGGAAGGGTCCCACTACATCCAGTCCCCAAACCTTAAATGGTTTGGGGTCAGAAACTGGGTTGACTGTTGGCTGTGGTGACTTGGTGCTGGCGTATTTTTCACACACTGTGCACTTCTTTAGAATATCAATTATGTCTTGCTTCAGGTTGTGTCAGAATACTATCTCTTTTAATGTGAGATATAGGTTGTTAGCCTTTGTGTGTCCTAGCAGACGGTGGTGTCTTAGTATAGTGTTGACTCTTTGTGTGAATGGAATGTATGGAATGTGTTTATCCTTGATGATTTGGTATACTGTGCTATTTGATATGTGGAAATTTTTTTCATTCCTTACTAGTCTATCATGGGTTAGTTGGTGTGTGGAGGGATTCTTTCCTTTTGTCTTGTACTCAGACTTGTATAGGTTGGACCAGTCAGGATCCAGGTGGTCAGGGTGATCCTCTCTTGGCTGGCATAGCCTAGAGAGAGCATTGGCTGTGACCAGCTCTGCCCCCTTTTTGTATTGGATGTCCAGGTTAAGCTGTTCCAGCAAGGACATCCATTTGGCTTGGCGCCGTACAAGTGTGTTCTGAGTTTTATAATAGATTAAGGATTTGTGGTCAGTTAGCACTTGGACGTTAAAGTGTCCTTTGAGATAAAATCTCCATTTCTTGCATGTGTGATATATTGCTAGCAATTCCTTACTGTGTAAAGGGTACCTTTGCTCAGTGTTTGTTAGCTTTCTGCTTTTGTAACATACTGACAGGAAATCTTGCTGTCCTGGCTGGCAGATGCGTAGGACTTTGCCCTTGGTGGTTTCACTAGCGTCTGACTCAAGCTTGTAGTACCTGTTGTTATTAGGGTATTGCAAGATTGGTGCTTCAATCAAAGCTTGTTTTAATAGCTGGAAATTCTTGTCGCATTCTGGAGTCCAGATGAATTTCTTTTTGGCATTACCCCTGGTTAGATCATTGATTGGTGTGGAAGGCTTTCCGCAGTCTTTGATGTATTTCCTTAGGTAAGCTACCATACCGAGAAAGCATCTTGCTTGTTTCACGGAGGTGGGGCATTGCATGTTATTTATGGCTTTTATTTTATCTGGATCTGCTTTGATGCCACCGTCAGAGACAATGTGGCCCAAGAACAGGAGTTCCTTTTCCAAAAATTGGCACTTACTAGGCTTAGCGTAAAGCTTGTGCTTTGCAAGTCAATTAAGTGTCTTGCAGACATGCATGAAGTATACCTCTTTTGTTTTTGAAAATATGATGATGTTGTCAAGGTAACATAATGTGTTCAAGAGTCCGTTTAGTGCCTGTTTCATCATGGTGACAAATGTTGCTGGGGTGTTTTTCATCCTGAAATTCATTATTTACATTCAAACAACCCAAATTGCGTGCAGAACGCGGTTTTTGGTATGTCTTTCTCTTTAACTTCAACTTGATTGGAACCAGATGTGAGGTCAATTTTGAGAAAATATTTTCTCCATAGAGCCTTGCAAATAGGTCTTCTATGAGGGGAAGAGGGTATTTATTCTTTACTGTACTTGCGTTTAGTGCTCTGTAGTCAGTAAATAAGCAAAGAGATCCTTCTTTCTTCTTTACTAAGAAAACCGCTGCCCCCCACAAGGATTCAGACAGACGGATGAATCCTTTTGCTAGATTAGCCTCAATGCGGGCTTTAAGTGTTTGGGTCTCTATGGGAGAGAGTCTGTAGAGGGATGCAGGTTTGGGCATGGCTTTGTATAAGTTGATGCCATGTTTGACCTCTTGTTTGGGGGGTAACTCTGTAAGTTCTCCCTTGAATACATGATTGTATTCATTTAGGAGTGCCGCAAGTTCTGGGCATTGGATATTTTGTGTTTGTATATTAGAAAATTCAGAGTAACTCATTATGTGGAGGGTGCTGTCTTTGGTTAGGTGTTCAGAGTCATCTTGATTTATGACTTGAACAAATATTGTGTCTCTTAGAATGAGGTTGTTGGGTTCTTTGAGAATGTTGAAATTGACTCTGTTGTGTTTAATGGTCATGGTTTTTGTTTTCCAACATACGCTAGGATTCACTCAGGTGAACCAGCTCATGCCTGCTACAATTTTGTAGTTTATGTTGTTCATAACAAGTTCTTTGATGGACGTTTGTATGCCTTGGAGGTCAATTCTGAAGGGCGTTGTTTTGCCTTCAAGCAGAACTTACAAATTGTCTGCCATTCTAGCATATTTGAAGTTGGATTTGACAACTGGTATTTTGTACTTGGTTACAAAAGGTTTGCTAACCATAGTGTGTTATGCACCAGAGTCAAATAAAATTTTATGTGTATGAGATTTGTAAGTGCATGGGTAGAAAAGAAGTTGTGAGTGATCTTTAATTTTTACATTCATAAAAATGGAGGATTGCGGGATACATGGGATGCAAGCAGCAAAGTTTGTGCCTTGGTACAGTTTCTTGTCAAGTTGGGGGAGACAGGGGCACTGTAGACTCTTCCCCTTCCTCTTTTCCCTGTTCCTCTGTTTTGAGACCTTTGAGGTCAGAGAATGTGGGATCAGATTCATATCAGGTTGCTACTTCAGCGTTGTTAACTTCAGTGGTGTCCTCTTTCTTGGGACAGGAGCGGTTTGAGCTTTGGCTACAATTGTCATTGTTACTATTGGAGTTATTGTTACTATGATTGGTATTTTGGCGTTTATTAACATTGACTTTTTCTCTGCCATTGTTGTTTGAGAAGCGGTTGCCGTTGTGTGTGACATATTCCATATTGGCGCGTTTTTCAGCGTGCTTGGCTTCAGCAATGAGCACAGCATAGGGGTATTTGCTTCTGGGCGGATGAGGGCAGCAACAGAGGGTTTCATTCTGTTGATAAATGATGCTCTGGTGTGTACGTTAACAGCTTGTGCTGGGTTTTGAATTTTATACTGTATTTCCTTGAATTCATTGGCATAAGCTGCAATGGTGGTCTTCTGAGGAAGATCACTGAGCTGTATTGTAATGTCTTGGAGAGATTCAGTGACGCAGAAATTATGGGTGATGTCAGCTTTGAGCTCTTCCCAGTTTTCAAGCTGGTTGTCAGTTTGTGAGCTAACACAGGTGGTAAACCAGTTAGCTGCAGCCTTGTATAAACGCTTGCTGGCTCCCTGGACCCATTCTTTGTGGGAGATGTGGCTGGCGCGGAGTTTGGCGGCTGTGTGGTCTAGCCAGTTGATGACATTTTCTTTGTTTTTACCAAATAACTTGTTGATACCAATGTACTTGGTGTTGGTAACTTCACCTGTGATAGGTGGTTATGTGTTTGTTTGTGGTTGTAGAGAGCAACTGTATTGAATTATCTTGGCACATGATTTGTGCATGACCAGACCTTTGAATACAGTGCATCCACTAGGAATATCTTCATCAATGTAGTGGGCGCAGAAGTATGTTTTCCAGGTATCCTGGGATGTGGCCTGGTTGAGTACGTGGGCAAAGGTGGGCGGGTTCTGTTCAGTCATTTTCTATTTCATTGGTGTGGTCAAACCGTAGTGCTACCAGTGATAAGGAGCGCCTTTTGGGGAAGCTTCAAATATAAAAATAGGAAGAGAAGAAGTATATTTTATTGGATAATACTTTAGACTTATATAGCTTTAGCTGTGGCAGGGATTTAGTTGGATCAAACCAAGGGGCTGGTCATGTGCTGGATGAGTTCAAGTTGCTGGATACCTGGACAGTCATGTGATATTGATTTGGTGCCATTTTTGGTATGTCAAATGGTATATTGGAAAGGCACCAAATTGGACAATGACTGGATGTTAGGTGTGATGGCAATAGCTGGAATACTCGTACATCCAGACCCTTGAAAATTTATCAACATTAAAGCCCACACAATAGGGAAAAATTCTTCAAGCCAACTAACATTAAAAGAGTAACTGTTTATTAAAGGGGTAAATAAGGCTTCCATATATTCAAGTAAAAGAATTCATAACTGTAAATTAAGAATATAATGGTAAAAAAGCATTATTTTTAAATCCTTGGCCCAAATTTCTAAAGTGCATTTTCAGGATTGCTTTTTTATAATTAAATTGGATGCTTTGTATTTTTATTTGAATATTTTGAACTGCAGGAACCCATAGACACTTTGCCAACTTCAATTTTGAACTTCATGTTTCAAGTGGACAAAATGAATTAACTGGAATCAGATTTGAAGTGTTAAAATCCATCAACTATTTCCAATAAGTTTACTATATTTTTGAAATTACTGGATTGTCAAATCCATAAACCAAATTTAAATCACAAATGAAAACCTGTATAAACTCAAATATAATTGCTGGAACTAAAATCAACTTTGAATACATTTTAAGCATACTGGGAAACACTAACCCAAATCAAGAAGTTCTATCATGACTAAAATTAAATTAAAAATTCTCTCTCAAAAACATGTTTAGAATAAAACTTAAATAAAATGTAAAATTGTCTAAACCCAGAAAGGATACAATAGTATATACTTTAAATAATGGGTATATAAATTCTGTTACTAATTAAGGCTTAATCTAGAAAAACAACTACCCACAACTAAACCAATAAATCCAAATAAATATTTATTTAATCTAAAATATATTTTTTATTTTATTTTTATGGACAGACTATCCTATCCATAACCAGCTCCTGCACCAGCCTGCAGGGCATCCTGTCCACAAGGGCGCCTCAGGAGTCTAAGAATAGACCTAGAACACAACTTGAAGGGGGTAATGCCAATACACAGGCCTCCCAAGGCGTCAGTACCAGCAACTACCTCCTGTGTCACAAGCCAGGAACAGTAGCTTGAATCCTAGACAGAAGCCACTCTCAAGGCCTATCACCAAAGTCTTCCATACTTTGGGCATTGTGAACAATGATGTTACATATTATCTATTGTGTACCCAGTTGTAACACAACCCCACACTCTGGATTCCAGAGTTGCCAGTTCCTTCTCCTGTGTTTTGACACCTCCTATGAGCCATTGGCCACAAATGAGTTGCCATCTGTGCTTGTGATGTATTCAAAAATTGAGGGAATCAATGCAGGCAAGAATTATTCCACCTTCTACACAAAGGTCCCCATCCCATGTGTTGATCCTGATAGCCTGGATGCCATAGTACCCACCAAGGGCCGGCGTTGATTGACAGATAGTGAGCGTGAAGTTCTCCTCAACTTTCTAAACAAATAATGGCAGTCTGGATTATTGTGTCTCAATTTGGTCTCATAGCAAGATATGTTGGTTACCTCAACACCAAATACAGTGACTTTGGTCAAATTGCAAAATATGCCAAGGCAAAAAGACAGCCAAAATCTCCTGAAGCCTGGGCACATTAATGAAATAAAACATAGGGTAGCCAAGGATTGCCATCTAGACTCACTCTCTGGTCAATTATTGCTGGCCACAGAGTTTGGGCTTTTTATTTCAAAAATCCCTTGTATACAAAACCATGGTCAATCTGGGCTTCTCAGGGAAAGTATTGGGTGTTTCTCCATAGAACAAAAACATCAAGAAGACAATTGAGGATTGCTGCATTTACGCCAAGACTTATCTGGCCCTAAAGCAGACTGCCAATGTTCAATTCTTTTATATAGAAATTTTTTGTTTTCCCCCTCACTTAGATATAGCCATAGATGGATCAAGAAGGGGTCCAAGAATAGTGTAGCATATTGTGCAACTTTCTTTTCCCACACATATTATATGGTAGTGCTTCTTGATCCCTGCAGTTTAGACCGGTGTCAAATGATAAAGGGTTCCCATAACAGAGTAACATTTCTTGATTTTCTCCAAACTGTAAAGGAGTACCTTTGGATTGATTACCAAGGTACAACCAACATTGTTGTACTTGAAAACGTTGGGCTTCACAAGGTGAATCTGATTGCTTCCAAGTTCCCACCCATTAAAAAACAATCAAACATCCAGCCACTGTCTTGCTGACTGTCCAATGAGACTCCTCTTCCTCCCACCATATTCCCCATTTCTGAATCCAATTGAGGAGGTGTTTGTTTGGATCAAAAATAAGGTGAATAAATACCTCCCACAGGACACTAAAGATCTCTTTATTATTCTTGAGGTCAGCAAATTCTTGATGCCACCTGATTTAGTGGTGGCTTTTTACAGCCATCTTGAGTCCTTCCTCCCTAAAGTCCTTGCTTCTGAGCCAATCAAATAAGGGAGTATTCCATGCTTTAATTATTTTTGTTTTATTTATTTTAGTTTTAATGGGACTTAAAAATAGTATTTTATGCTCTAACTACTTGATGTTAGTTTGTATTTGTCAGGGACCCACTTGGCAGGGAACAAGTTCCCTAGCTGATGGGCCAAAGCCGCTAAATTCAAACCTGCTATTACCAAACCAATAGGAACTGTGACCATTGCAAGGTGTCCAAGGTGCCCTAGGTAAGCAAATCTTCCAAACATAGAACTGAAACAGCCAAGTAGATAGTAACCCACCAAATACGTCAAGAGGTAAAATGAGGTGTAAGGTCTAACCAGAGTAGGTTCAGTAGGCGGTGTAGTAAAAAAACAACAGTATTGGAATTTACATCCCCAATGTCCAGAAGGGTATTTGAACCATCCATTGGCAAGGGATTCCTTTTGGTGGGCGTCATCTGGAGAGGAGTTGTACCAGTCAGTTGTAGGTGTTGGATTTTCCAAGGTTGATACCACTGGCAAGAAAGGGACTAGAAACCAGAACAGGAACAAAATTCCTCTCATGGCTTCAAAAAATAGTTATTAGAAGAAGAAGGAGTAACAGGTATAATATAAAGTCTTTATTGTTAGAACAAAGAGAAAAGATGAAAATAACTCACTTAAATACCCTCAAAATGAAGGCTGGGACATTTAAGTGGTATTTTTAGAGAATGAGAGGGATATTCATGAACTGATGATCAAAGTAATACCTTTTTTCAAACACTGATGGAAGTAGAGCTTAATAATATGGATAGTTAAGTGATTGAAGCATTGGATCCAAGGATAAGTCATAAGGCTGTACATAATTAAGCAGAGTGTGGCAAGGTAATCACTTAAAACTAAGTACGGAGCTTTGTTCAAATATAGGCACATTTGATTTAAGAGCAGCAAGGAAGACAATGGCAGCCAATCAGGACACAAGCAGTAAGTGATGTTGTTAAGTGTATTGTTAACCTTTTTTAAAAACAAAATTCAAAAGCCAGAGCAGAAGTTGAATGAATAGCATTAACATAAATAGGTAAAATAAGTTGAATAGTTGATTCTGTATTAACGCTGGGCCCTTCTTTAGGGTTCTGAGTTCAATTCCCGTTAATCTCTTTGTCTGAGTACAAACTTGCCCCAAACACCTTTTTGTTGTGTTGTTTTGAGAGCAAATTCTTGTAAGAGTTGTCAATGAAATTAATTTAGTCAGGGAAAGAATCTTTGACAGTATTCCAGGTATTGAAAACTTCAAAAGCTAGTTAAATATAAATGAATATACTAGATGTAGAGATAAATATTATTATAATGCACCAAATATTGTATTGGCTGTAGAGCTAATAAATAAATCAATCAGATAAGATACAATTAGATTATTTTAATTAAATAAATGTGAAGCTTTTTTGGCATGATGGCTATTAATTTTAAAAGCCACAAATTTGAACCTGTGAGTCATCAAATTATCCATATCAATTTAGTGTCTCCAAAGCCATCTGATATGAACACCAATGATGTTCACATATCTGTATATAATTATTACTTAGGACGTAAGTTAAGAATAGCAAACCTATTTATTAAATCATACTAAAGGGAAATAAATTTGAGTTCTAAACAAGCCACTGTTTAAAATATAGTTTAGTGGACAGTCAGTACAGTAGTTTTCAAACCTGTTGAGATATAAAAACTCAGTAAAAAAATGAGTACAACTCAGTCTAAAAGCAAAATTAAGGTAGATCCAAATCTATTGTAATTTAATATAAATTACTTAATTTTTGCTTTTGTTTTTAGGCCAAGCAGTATTTTTTAGACTGAGATTTGTTGTTTATCTCTTCAGGTTTGAAAACTACTCTATTAGTTAAATCAAGTTCATTATCAGTTAAATATTTAGTATATAAACCCGGAGTTGCTAATTAACTAAATTAAGAATTTTTAAATTATAATTTATTATTAAATGTTCTCAATTTATTTTAACCAATGCTTTATTTTTATCAAAATATTTTAATATCACTATACCAACTTAATAAATTAAAAATAAAAATAAATTAAAAGGAAGAAAGTTTTATTAAGCAAAAGTAAGTTGCAAGGGGGATTAGGGTTTTATGGGTAATCATACCCAAAAATTGGAGTTTCAGCTAGTGCATATAATTGTGACCATATACTCTTCTGTATGTGGTGGATAATCCTTGTTCTTTTTACAAGTAGGGTGGCATTTATCACCCCATTAACGGCAGAGCGCTTGATAAAAGGCAAAGTGGTAAGCAAGTTACAAAGAGATTCTTTTCTGCAGGTATAAGATATCCATACAGTTATGCTAATGCAAAACAGTCATATAGTATGTGTTCTACTGTTTATAATTGTGTGGTGTTTCTGTTTCTCCAGTGCCAATCAGCACACATTGCACTGGATAGGGACATATTTGGGTTTAGTAATGTTTGACTTTAGTGTAAAATGCATTTAAATTCTTAGGTAAATTGCAATGTGCAACCTCTGAGATGTGTAAAGTTCTGAGAATAAGTAAAAATTTTGGTATGTGGCTACTAGGCAATTTGGTATGAAGTATTCAAAAATTTGAATATATTTTATCTTGGGCCCGGCTAGGATTGGCTGACCATGCTTATGTGTACAAGATTAATAAAGGTTTCATTTTATTCACAAGGTTTATGCCCCCAACTTTATTTGATATTAATTTGATAAATTCATCTAAAATTGCTGATTTCATGTATTCATTTGCTATTTAAAATTGAATTTTCTTCATATTTGATTTGAAGTGTTCATATTTTAAAAAGCAAAGTGTTCAACACATTCATAAATATATTCATTAAAATTGATTTAAAATTTTATTTAAATTTCCTCTATTTCATGAAAATTGATTTTCTGCCTATTTTGTAGACTTCCCTGACCCAAGTTGAGTGCCCTTCAGGTGCTTGGTAATCCATATTTATTGCTTTTTTATTTGAAAATTCCCTTGTGTATATTTCCAAAAATTGATTGACTTCAGCAGGTCTCCTTTGAACAACAGGGCCTATCAGTTGTTGATAGCCCCCATATAAACCAACTGGTGTGAATGGCGTCACTTCAACAACTTCTTCCCTATTGCTTGATGCTACTAAAGAGAAGGTAAGTAAAAGAAAAAGGAACTTACTAATTCTTTTCCCTGAGGTCCCCTCAGCCACAGGCACTGCTTCAGCAAACTTCATGAGCGTTGGATGCTCTTCATTAATCTTCCTGGGCTTAATCTTCCTTTGCTTTTTTGTAATTTTATCTTCCCTTTGAGTTCCTTCATTTGATAAAGTTTCCTCCATTCTTGAAGTGCTTCTGCCTCTTGATTGTTTTTCTTCATTTACTTTGTTTGATTCTAGTTTCATTTCCTTCAACTTGGTTTGTATCTTCTTCATTCCTTTCACTTCTGTTCATTTCACTTGATATTTCATTTCCTTATATAAATTTGAACTTTGGATTATTTCCTATGTTACTTTTATAGAACTCCCACAAGTTGTAACTTGCTCTGATGAAATTTAAATGTTCAAGAATTTCCCTTTGTAAATTAAAAACTATTTTATTATGTTCATCTTGGAAAATTGTCCCAAACTATTTTTTCAACTTCATTTTGTTAGACCAAAGCTATTCCTTCACTTCCTAATTGCCTTTCTACTATTTCCCTAATATTTTGTTAAATTTCCAATAAAATTTTGAAGGTGTTCTTCTAATTTGTATACAAGGCTGTAAATATTTGACATGTTGTTTGAATTACATACCAAAATAAGGCTTTATTTCTATCATCAACACATAATCAGGATACCATAGACAATGAATAAATTTTATTGAAAATTATTGCAAATTCTACAAATAACTTGCAATTTAACAAATATTTGCATAGCATAGTATCAAGAGTCTGGATGTACAAGCATTCTGGCTACCGCCAACCTACTCAACATCTAGTCATTGCCTTTTTGGCGCCCTTCTAATATACAGTTTGACATACCAGGAATGGCAACCAAGCAATGTCACATGACTGTCCAATTATCCAGTGGCTCAAACCCATCCCACACATGATCAACCCCTAGGTTTGATCCAACTAAATCTCTGCCACAGCAAAATCTATATAATTCTAAAATATTATACAATAAAATATTTACTCTTCTTTCCTAATTCCATATTTAAAGCTTCCCCAAAAGGTGCTCCTTATCACTGGTAGCAGCTACTATTTTTTAACACATCTATGAAAGAGAAAATGACTGATCAAAACCTGCCCACCTTTGCTCACGTACTCAACCAGGCCACATCCCAGGAGACCTGGAAAACGTACTTCTGCGCCCACAACATTGACAAAGATATACCTAGTGGATGCACTGTATTTGAAGGTCTGGTTATGCCCAAAGCATGTGCCAAGATAATTCAATACAGTCACTCTCTTCAACCACAAACGCACAAACACCTATCACAGGCAAAGTTACCAACACCAAGTACATTGGTACCAACAAGTTCTTTGGAGAAAACAAAGAAAATGTCATCAATTGGCTAGACCACACAGCCGCAAAACTCTGCGCCAGCCACATCCCCCACAAAAAATGGGTCCAGGAAGCCAGCAAGCCTGTACAAGGCTGCAGCTAACTGGTTTGCCACCTGGGTTGGCTCACAAACTGACAACCAGCTTGAAAACTGGGAAGAGTTCAAATCAGACATCACTCACAATTTTTGTGTCATCAAATCCCTCCAAGACATTGCAATACAGCTCAGTAATCTTCCTCAGAAGATCACTATCACGGTCTACACCAATGAATTTGAGAAAATACACAGAAAGATCCAAAATTCATCACAAGTCAACAACGTACACACCAGATCCTCATTCATCAACAGAATAAAACCCTCTGTTGCTGCCCTCATCCGCCCAGAGGCCAACACCCCCATGCCTGCGCTCATTGCAGAAGCCAAATGTGCAGAAAAACACGCAAACATGGAATATGCTGCACACAATAGCAACCTTTCCTCCAACAGCAATATCAGAGATAATCTAATGGCAAAAAGCGCCAAAAAACTAACCACAACAATGGCAACTCCAATCAAAACAATGGCAATTGCAGCCAAAGCACAAACCACTCTTGTCCCAAGAAAGAGGACACCGCCAAAGTAAACAATGCTGAGAAAGCACTCTGCTATGAATATGACTCCACATTCTCTGACCTCAAAGGTCTCAAAACAGAGGAACAGGGAAAAGAGGAGGGAGAACAGGCTTAAGTGCCCCTGTCTTCCCCCAACTTGACAAGAAACTGTACCAAGACACAAACTTTGCTGCTTGCATCAAACGTGACCCGCAATCCTCCATTTTTATGAACTTAAAATTAAAGATTTCTCACAACTTCTTGTCTATCCATGCACTTACAGATCACATACACATAAAATTTTATTCAACTCTGGTGCACAACACACTATGGTTAGCAAACCTTTTGTAATCAAGTACAAGATACCAGTTGTCAAATCCAACTTCAAATACGCCAGAATGGCAGATAAATCAAATGTTCTACTTGAAGGCAAAACAACTCTCTTCAGAATTGACCTCCAAGGCATACAAATGTCCATCAAAGGACTCATCATGAACAAAATAAACTATTACATTGTAGCAGGCATGGTCTGGTTCACCCAAGTGAACCCCAGTGTATGTTGGAAAATAAAAACCATGACCATCAAACACAACAGAGTCAATTTTAATATCCTAAAAGAACCCAACAGCCTCATTCTAAGAGACACAGTATTTGTCCAAGTCATAAACCAAGACAACTCAGAACGTCTAACCAAAGACAGTACCTTCCACGTAATGAGGTACACCAAATTCAAGAGTATACAAACAACCAAAATACAATGCCCAGAACTTGCAGCACTCTTAAATGAATATGCTCATGTATTCAAGGAAGAGCTCACAGAGTTACCACCTGAACAGGAGGTCATACACAGCATCAACCTATGTAAAGCCATGCCTAAACCTGCACCTCTCTACAAACTCTCTCCCATGGAGACCCAAACCCTCAAAACCCACATTGAGAACAACCTAGCCAAAGGATTTATTCACCCGTCCAAATCCCCATGTGGGGCAGCAGTGTTCTTTGTAAAGAAAAAGGAAGGCGCTCTTTGTCTAGTAACTGACTACAGAGCACTAAATGCAAGCACAGTAAACAATGAATATCCCCTTCCACTTATAGATGATATGTTTGCAAGACTCTAAGGAGCTAAATTTTTCACAAAATTGACTTTACCTCATGTTATACCAAGATGAAGTAAAAGAAAAGGATATACCAAAAACTGTGTTCTGTACACAATTTGCATCATTTGAATGCAGGGTAATAAACTTTGGGATGACACCTTTCTTTCACAGCTTAGCTCCACTTTTTGGAATCTAAGCATTAATAAAGCAATCAAAGCGCATAAAATTCTATGTTTACTATAGGCTTTTAATATAGATAAGAAAGGTATGGCAACCAACAACTCCAGATTCTGGGCCAAGGTGGTCCAGCGCCAGAAACGCCCTGTCAAGGGCCAACTGGTGAGCTCCACAAGAACCACCAAGAAGGGACCATTTGTTCCATCAGAAAGATGGATGAAGTTTGTGACCTCTGAACGCTGGTTCCAAGACATTACCAGAGCCCTCCTCAAGTCCCCTGTGCCCCATGGGATCAGAGTCAACTTTGGAGGCAATCCCACTCAGTTCCAGGAGGCAGCAAAAGCAGTTGCCACAGCATACCCCAAGGCTGTGTCACTTCAACACAGCCCAATGAAGGACTTCATTGATATTGGCTTCCTCTGTAAAGCAGATGCTAATCAGGCAGCTGAGGAAACCTTCACTCTTGAGATCACTGACCCCAAGGGTAAAAAACCCAGAAAGTCCTACCAACAACCCACACCCAGTTCAATCAAGACACCACCCTCTTTATGTCTTTTGAGGCCTTGCCATTAGACATTCCCAGAGGGGAGTTTGAAACCCAGCTCAATGAAGGGCTGGTAAAGTATGGAGAAATAGTGCAGTTTGAACTGCTCAAGAATCCTTACATGGGCCACCTGACCACACCAAAAGCCATGGCCATGATCAAACCCTTTGCAGATGACAACTTGTCATCTATTCCCTGTTGTGCAATCATTCTCAAGAATGATGGCACCCTTAGCAGCAAGTTCAAGGCATTCCCTGAGAAAACTCTGCCCATCTGTGCGCTGTGCTCAGCCCTTGGCCACAGAGAGGCCCTTTGCCCTACAACCATAGCAGGAGTCTAGGCTGTGGAACGAGACACCCCCAAGGAGCACCAGAGTAGTGAACCAAATGGGTCCCAATCAAATGCTCTTGTAGCCTTGGCCTGGGGCACCATGGCTGAGTATTCAGTTGTAAAACCAATCACATCCTACCAGAAAAAGGCTCATGCAAAGGCTCAAAATTTGTCTCAGCCTTAACCAATCAAGGAGAAAGAATGGGCCCAAGAAAAGGAACCTCATCCCATGCAAATGCCTGCACATGAGACCCAGGAAGTTTATGACAATGTGGTTGATGAACCAATGAAAACTTCATAACTGGAGGTGCAGGAATTAATGGCCAACCTGACCTAAGTTTTATTGGATAATCACCACAATGTGGTGGCCCAAGAGAATTTGCAGCAGGCACACACCCAGGAACTAATGATTAACATGGGCCAAGTTTTATTGGATAGTCACCACAATGTGGTGGCCCAAGAGAATTTAATGTAGACCCAAACCCAGGATACACCCAATCAGGAGCAGGCACCTTCTGCACAGGATAATGGAAGTCCAAGATGAAAGGTCCAAACCAAACTTGCTGCAGTAACTAAGCTATCTCCTTACACAGCAGGGGATCCCAAACAGTCCAGGGCACCCAAAAAAGCCAAGGATACAGCAGCCAATGACAGCAGTGGCCCTAATTTTGGTGGTGTCACTATTGTTTAGTGGCTAATGGAACCCACCAATGAGACAAACTTCACCACAGGACTTCTGGCCCTAGTCCCAGGCATTATAAGGATTTCCAGCATCCTCAAAGCAGTATCAATTGGTCCAGATGTGCTAACAACTGCTTTGAGCAAGGCCATTTATGGCCTTGACTCTCCCAGATAATAATAGACCATAAGAAGCTGCATCTGGATCAATAGAGTTCACCATAGCAGCAGGCAAGCACAGAAATAATTGGGTACCAAAAAAAATCCGGGCCAAAGGACCACAGTTCCTGGATAAACACAGCCTGCAAAATTGCACCTTATTTAGTCCCATTGAACAACACATTACACCATCAGACCCTTTATATCTATACCACACAACATCACACAATCCAAGGTGGGTCAGCAATTCTAAAACATTTCCCAGCAATTAACAAAATGTGAAAGCCACATTTTCTGCAGACTGGCACTCATGTGTGATTTACCAGTTGCACTGTGGGCACAGCCTTGCAATTCTGCACCATATCTTAGCCACAAACATAATGAATCATCCTGTAACAGGCTCAGTCCTCCAACAAAAAATCCAGGAAGAAGGACCAAAGGGCTAATGGCCTGGGTTAATTTGGATCAGTTACTAGTCCCTTGATCTACCACTCCACAATGCACCAGCCCTAGAGCTTACATCCCACCATTTTTGGGGCACCAACCCTAGGCATTGTCCCTGAAATCATAGCCGGACAAAGATTTAGCCACACAAAATGTGTAAAGGCTGCTCAACAAAAAAACACAGGCAGCTGGCCCAAGGGAATTTTGCCCGGATTGTTCCGGATCAGCACATTTTAATTGGATCTTCCACCAAGTTCAATTCACATTCCTTGTCATTAGGCCCAAAATAGGGTTCTAACCCAAATCTTTCCCCTTCAAATCACACACACACCACTGACCACATAACTGATGGAATCAAGCAACAAAAAAACGCGGGCCAACGGCCCAAATTTTGTCTGGCCTGGTTTTTTCCGGGATCAATAACATTTCAATCTGGACTGACGGCACCCACCATCCAAAATTCTAAAAGTTATATTACCCCCAGGGTGGGATATATAGCTCAAAGCACCCTTCCCCTTAACACCTTACTCCTCCACCCAAGGTTTTTCTACTGCCCTGCAGGTTTCCTTGCCCTCTCTTCTTTTCTTTTTTATTATTGTATATGAGACTTTTGGACATTCCTTTATGGCCCTATGGGCCCGTTGACCCAGTCAGAAATGTCTAGGCAACTTGAATAAATGAACTTTGGGATGAACAACGCTCCCACAACATTTGTCACCATGATGAACCAAGCGCTAAATGGCCTCTCAAACACATTATGCTAGCTTGACAATATCATCATATTCTCAAAACAAAAGAGGAACACCTCACTCATGTCCGCAAGATACTCAATTGACTCACAAAGCACAAACTCTACGCCAAGCCTAGTAAGTGCCAATTTATGAAAAATGAAATTTTGTTCTTGGGCCACATTGTCTCTGACAATGGCATCAAAGCAGATCCAGATAAAATCAAAGCCATAAACACCATACATCACCCCATCTCTTTTAAACAAGTTAGATGCTTTCTTAGAATGGTAGCTTACCTAAGGAATTACATCATAGACTGCAGAAAGCTCACTGCACTAATCAATGACTTAACCAAAGGTAATGCCAAAAAGAAATTAATCTGGACACCAGAATTTGACAAGAATTTCCAACTATTAAAACAAGCTTTGATTGAAGCACCAATCTTGCAATACCATAATAACAATGGGGTATACAAGCTCAAGTCAGATGACAGTGACATTGTCATTTATGCAGTGATATAGATCTACCATCCAGGGCTGCAAGACTTCCTGCCAGTATGCTACAAAAGTAGAAAAATAATCAACACTGAGAAGAGGTACCCTATACACAGTAAGGAATTGCTAGCAACATATCACACATGCAAGAAATGGAGATGTTATCTAGAAGGACATTTAAATGTTTGAGTACTAACTGACCATAAACCCTTAATCATTTTAAGACTCAGAACACACTTGCAAGAAAACAAGCCAAAAGGATGTTCCTCCTGAAGCAGCTAAATCTAGATATCCAATATAAAAGGGAGCAGTGCTGGTTACAACTGATGCTCTATCTAGGATATGTCAGCAAAGAGAGGATCACCCTGACCACCTGGACCCTGACTGGAC
This sequence comes from Entomophthora muscae, assembly GCA_014839935.2. Classification (NCBI taxonomy): domain Eukaryota; kingdom Fungi; phylum Entomophthoromycota; class Entomophthoromycetes; order Entomophthorales; family Entomophthoraceae; genus Entomophthora; species Entomophthora muscae. Next base: position 33,574 of record QTSX02005894.1, on the reverse strand, counting down.
CAACCTATACAATACTGAGTACAAGACAAAAGGAAAGGATCCCTAAACACATCATCAACTCACAATACATTAGTAAGGAATGAAAAACACTTCCATGCACCAAAGAGCACTGTAACCAAATCCTTAATGACAAACATGTTCTTTACATCCCACTTTCTTAAAGAGTTGACACTATCCTAAGACATCACCGCCTACTAAGGCACACAAAGGCTAACAACCTATACCTCACGTTAAAAGAGATATTATGGTGGCCCAATCTTAAACAAGATAGAATTTATGTTCTGAAAAAGTGCACAGTGTGCAAGAAATACACCAGCACATAGGCTCCCCAGCCAACAGTTAATCTATTACTGGGCCCTGAACCATTTAAGGTTTGGGGACTAGACGTAGTGGGCCCCTTCCTAGAAGCTAAAGCAAAACAACATTTCCTAATTGTAGCCATTGACTTTGCTACACGCTGGCCCATCTGCTGGGCAACAAAGGACCACAAAGCAGAAACAATAAACTGATTCATTAACAAAAACAATCATAGCTGACTACCACACTCCAGACTACATCATAACAGATGGAGCAAAAGAGCTAACAGGCCACATAGTAAACAACAATCTAAAAACAAAGAACATCAAACACTCCACAACCTTGCCCTACAGACCACAGGCCAACGGCAGAGTTGAACGCCTGAATGGCAGCCTTATCAGAACCCTGGAGAAAATAATGGATGGCAAAGCCAAAGACACATGGCCACTCTATGTGAAACATGCATTACTAGTATGCCGGGTCTGCACCAATCAAGGGATGAGCTACTCACTGTTTGAACTAACATACAGATACAAACCAGAGATAGTTACCTGCAGCAATCAACCATACATAAAAATCCCCTGGGGAAACCCCCCACAGTAGAATAAGTATCAACTCTACAACCCATATGCCTCAAAGCTAAAATAGCAGAAATAAAAAGGCTCAAAACACAAAAGGTAACCTCTACAGAGGAACCACTCCCCATAAACTCCCCCATCTGGGTCCTGGCTAAAAACAGAAAGAAGATAGACTTAGTACACAGGGGACCAGGAAGATTCATCAAATACAGACCAGAGCACAACACTTACCTAGTAAAATTCAAAGTTCCAAAAACCTAATTATCAAGAAATACCACAGAACCCGTCTCCGCCTCAGTAAAGGAGAGCACTTGACCAGACTGGTACCAACTAGCCAACAACTCCAGGAACATCAGGCGGCAGCTGTTAATACAATAACCCCTCCTGATGTACCAGAGTAACCCCTTAAGGGGGTGTGTGTCAAGGATCTGGATGTACAAGTATTCTGGCTACCGCCAACCTACTCAACATCCAGTCATTGCCCAATTTGGTGCCCTTCTAATATATAGTTCAACATACCAAGAATGGCAACCAAGCAATATCATATGACAATCCAAGTATCCTCTTGGCTTGAACCCATCCTGCACATGACCAACCCTAGGTTCAATACAACTAAATCTCTGCCACAGCCAAATCTATATAAGTCTAAAATAATATCCAATAAAAGATACTTCTCTTCTTTCCTAATTCCATATTTAAAGCTCACCCAAAAGGCGCTCCTTACTAATAGCAAAGAATACAAAAAATGCACTAAACTAGCCAAATAAATTATTACATATAGATTATTTTTTCAGTATACAACATTTTTATTTGAAAAAGCTATTATTTTATTGATATCTCTTATTGAATTATAAATGTTTTACTCTATGCCAAATTTACTAGTTCATATTGCCAGTCATATCAGTCCCTCATTGTGTGCATAAATCAATTAATTTTGTTTAATAAAAATCATTATTAACTTGATAATTTTTCATTGTGATTTTATAATTGGGCTGTGTCTATATTAGGGTGCCATTAAAAATTATTACAAATATTGATAAAGATTGTAATTTAGATCTTTTATATTATCTATTGATAATGATTCTGTAAAATAATGTTAGATTTTATGATTTTTAAAAATACAATGGATTAATAAATCACTGTTTAAAATCATTAATTGGCTGATTTATTTTGCTGTGGCAACTGTGCATCTTCTGAAATTTATGTGCTTACATCCAATTGGCTGTTTTCTTATCCTAATGCACAGGCAATAGGATGAGAAAACAGCCAATTGGATGCAAGCACATAAATTTCAGAAGATGCACAGTTGCCACAGCAAAATAAATCAGCCAATTAATGATTTTAAACAGTGATTTATTAATCCATTGTATTTTTAAAAATCATAAAATCTAACATTATTTTACAGAATCATTATCAATAGATAATATAAAAGATCTAAATTACAATCTTTATCAATATTTGTAATAATTTTTAATGGCACCCTAATATAGACACAGCCCAATTATAAAATCACAATGAAAAATTATCAAGTTAATAATGATTTTTATTAAACAAAATGCATCAAGTTATGCACATAATATTACATAACAAGATTAAAGTTTTGCTGAAATCTTCTAATGTATTATTTACTTTTGTTGTACTTAATTTATTATTGATATTGAAAATTATTCATGCAACTGCTTATATGTCACCATGTCAAATGTACAACACTTTATTAACTATGGGGAATGTTAATAATATAAAAAGAATATATTATTAATTATGAATTTAAAGAAATAATATCAATTTCAATAAGTTTTCACAAAGAAAGGTTTTATTTTACTTATCAAGGGACAAGTAGGGGAGGGAATGGGCGTAATGTACATTGCCATCATATGTGCATGTAAAAGGGATGGCATCAGAGGTAGTGGGGAGGGATTAGGTAGTGGGTTGGAAGGCAGGTGGCTTGGTCTTGATAGGAGAGTTGGGGAGAAAGGGTTTGTTGACTTGGAAGAGGTGGCAAGAGCTGATTGCTTCAATTGCTTAAATTCCTCTTCTGTCACGTATGTGGGCTTGACAAACTAAATGGAAGAGTGTGGGGGAGGCAGGAGTCCTTTTTGGACTTATTACTATCACTTTCATAGAAAATTATGAGATTGGATAAGTCCTGGACAAATATGGAAGTTAAATGCTCATATCCCTTCTTTATTTGGGTGCACAGTACATTTTATGTGGCAGGCTTTAAGCTACTGAGAGCTGAACTAAAATTGTAAATGCATCTGCAAGATGCATGTCAGCGTGATTAGTGGGGTAGGACCAACAGGTATGCCCCCACAGCCTAACTTCCTCAATTGCACACTCCTGCTGTTCCATTTCAGCACTCAGTACAACTGATTTCACAGCTTGTTGTGTGGTCCACACCTCCAGCATGACATTGAGCTCCGCCTGGTATGCATATCCATCTGCAGTATTTGATATTGATGAGTAATAATTGACATCCAATGGAGAAACTGCCAACAAAACTCCAATAAATTGATAAAAAATTAGACTTTGCTTGTAAACACCAAATTAGAAGTGCTTTTCCCCAAAGTCTTGGATACTTGCAGAGATCTTGGCATAGGAGAAGAAGATTACAGTATTGCATGTCCTTATTGCTCTTGCTTTGATAAACTTGATGATTATGAGATTGGGCTAATTGACCACAAATGATCAGGCTAATCATTGCATACAGATCTTTATCGGTTACACGCCGTATTATCACTTGGTTATCACTTCATCAAGTGTGGTAATTATACGCCATATAATCATTAGTTTATTATAATTGATTTGGCAGTTATACAATGTGTAATTTTTATTTTTTTATGATAGATGCAACAATTAGATGCCTATTATCACAGAGCATCATTCCAATGTGTGTGATTATACACTGTATATCACTAGTTTATCATAATTGATATAACAATTATACACTGTATAAACATTAGTCAATATAATGATTATCAGTGATTGCACGCCATGTGAAAACTAAATCATCAATCATATATTGCTCATTCAATCCTACTGGATGTTGTATCAACCCAGCCCCACACAGCCTGATGGTCATATATGATCATATCAAACAAGTGATATGCAAATAATCAGAAATACCAAGTTTGGGTCAGAGTTACACAGTGTATAATTGGGTTTCTTATTGGTTTGGGTCAGCTTTACATGGTAGATAATCTATGGGTCAATACTGGATTGAGTCTGCTTTATACAGCATATAATCTCCAATTTGACCCATTGCATTAATAAGCAGAAGACTTGTCAGCCAGAAAAGGATCACTGATTAAGCCTTACAAATGGAATACCAGAATTCTACCTTCCAATGTAGGAGGGCTGAACAGAGACAATTTCTAAGCACCAACTAAATACTGCGTAGTTTTCCAACGCAATAATATGTGTGCAAGATACAGCCAATCATTAAATGGCAGTAGGCTAGCTCAAGAAAAGTGTAGGCTGTATCTGAAGTGCTATGTATGCCTGAAAAGGCCAGTAGCAACACATGTGCCAAGGACAGCCAATCAGGATAGGCACAGCCAGCAAAGATGGACCTATTGCATAGGTAGCCACTGAGAACTGTCTGAAAGGACAATAACAAGGATTTTTGCATTATATATTGATACAGACGCCTGAAAGGATGGGGAAAAGCTCTTAGTTACACCTGGATAGATTGCAGCTGCTGGCTAGATTGTACTCCAGTTTTAATAAGCGTAATTATCTTCAAAGTTCTATTCTAGTGTATTCTGTAGTGCTATTGCATGTGATTGGGTAGAGATCATTGGCAAGGCTAACATCTATCAGTAGCTTTGAGCATATCAGCAATAACTCAAGTTGCTTGACAGTGATCCTGTCAGGCACCCACTATTGTTATTAATAAGCAGAAGGCTTGTCAGCCAGAAAAGGGTCATTGATTAAGCCCTGCAAATGGAATATCAGAATTCTACCTTCCAATGTAGGAGGACAGATTAGGGACCATTTATAAGCGACAACTAAATACGGCGTAGTTTCCCAGCGCAATAATAGGCATATAAGATACAGCCAATCAAGAAATGAGAGTAGGCTGGCTCAATAAGAGTATAGTCTGTAGCTGAAGCACCATGTACGCCTTGCAAAGGCCAGTAGCTGCACACGTGCCAAGGACAACTAATCAGGATAGACGCAGCCAGCAAAGATGGACCTATTGCAAAGGTAGCTACTGAGAACTGTCTGAAAGAACAAGAACAAGGGTTGTTGCAGTATATATAGATACAAACACCTGGAAGGATGATAACAAGTTCTTAGTTACATCTGGATATATTGCAGTTGTTGGCTAGATTGTACTCCAGTCCCAATAAGTGTAATTATCTTCAAAGTTCTATTCTATTGTAGTCTGTAGTGCCCTTGCATAGGATTAGGTAGAGTACATTGGCAATACTAACATCTATCTGTAGCTTTGAACATACCAGCAATAACCCAAGTTGCTCAGAGTAATCAATAAATACAACTTTAAAAATAGTACATGTGCTTAGGTTCACTTTTAATTAACTCCTATGAATCTAGAATTAATACAGGTTTGCTAATCTCAAAGTAATTTTTCAATAAAATAAAATAGGGAAAAGATGCTATAGACCAGATTGGCTAGCTTTGCACTTTGAGCTCTTTTTGTCAAAATAAATTTATCTAATAAATTGTGCTCCAGATGTGGTAACTCACATCAGGAATTCAACTAAGCTAGACAAACATCCCTATTTTTAACTAGTCTTCATAATTAGTATTGGATAAATAGAAAAGCCAAAAAAATCCTTTATTTAATCAGCCATCTTTTTGCGGAGTTATATAGTTCAAATAGCAGACCCTATAATTTTAGTACACTTTATAATCAGTTGCATTACATTGAAAAATTCAGGGTGATTTTAAATTGATCTGACTTCTAATGTTAGAGAGAAGTAGTATGATATAGAAGAGAATTGTTTAAGTGCTATTATGTATTTCAACTTTGCATATTCAGTTTGTAAAATGGTTCTTAAAAAATATTTAAATGAAGAGAAATTATTATTATTTTATTTATAGGATAATATGGTATGTTAGAATAGTAATTGATATAAGCCAGTGGGTGTGTTGCTCATATAAACAGCCTAACTTATAAAATAGTTCTAAGGTAAAGGTCCAAGTAAAGGTTCACTGAGCATTTCTAAGATACTTGTGCTGGTACATAAATTTTTGCTGAGCATGTGGATTGCTTGATGGCAAGGCTGCATACCTGCAAGAATTGCAGTCTGACAAGAGCAAAAGCTACTTGTGCTAAGACAGCCACCACTGTATTTAGAAACTAGATTGATATCCTTGTGACAACTACTACAACAGAATCTCCAAGTTCACACAGTGGCTAACAAAACCCTTAGAGAATAAAAATTTACTGCTTGACAGTAACTGACAAACATAGGGAACAGAATCACTCAAAAATAAAAACACAGAAACAGAAACACTCAAAAATGAAAAACAAAACCAAACACAACACCACAAACAAAAATACAGACACTGGAAACAGACACAAGGACACCTGAAGAAAAAGACTTGAGAACCAGTCAGGACACCCAAAGAGCCAAGAATCTCCTGAATTCCAAGAATCTAAAGACATAGTCAACTCTTTTAAAATTGGTATTTAATTATTACCTGACCAGTAGGCAACCAAACAATAGGGTGGAGACAGGCCAGGAACACACAACCAGGCAGAGGAGGAGGCAGACCAGGAACACACAATCATGCGGAGGAGGTGGTGGACTAGGAAAAACAAGGCCAAACCTAGCAGTTGGCCAGGTGGGATGAGACTGGGCCGAGGAGGCAGACAAGCCAAGAGAGGTCCAAGGATAAAATTTAACCTTAGAATATTGAATTTTTGGATCCTATCCCAGTACATTTTATACTTGCTTTTGCTGAGCTCCAAATATTTTTATTACTCTATCATGTCTTTTCATTGTACAGTAATGTGCTTACCTTTCTCTACCTAATGTCAGACAAATTTCATTTCACTTACTAATCACTGACACTTGACAAAATGGAATGATCTAATTTCAAACCTTTTAGTACAAATGGCTACGTTACAATGCTAGCCAATGCGGCTAAGCAGATACCAATCCTCTCTGATGTGAAACCTTATCAGTGACGTAAAAAATCATCTTCCTTGCATCATATTGGTAGATTATTTTTTATTTAATATTCTCATTATAAAAAACATTTTAATTTCAAGAATAATGTTGAATGAAATTATTTTCAAAGCAATTATTTATGAAATCTTAAATCATTAACATAACATAAATAAACATTTGAAATGTTACATCCAATTTATCTTCAATAAACTAGTCTGTAAATTTCTTTAAATGATAAAAAATATTTGAATTATAAAACTTTAATTGTGCCTTAAAATTTGCCTTCTGCATTTTCTACCCTTTTTTATAATCAAGCAAAATACAATATTTCAAACCAAAGATATATTATGAATAACTAGATTAGCGTTTTAAAATATAAATGCTATTTTTACAGAAAACCCAGATTAAACTTCTCAATTTCAAACAAATTGCCACAGGCTCAATCCAAGTACACATCCAGTCTACAAAAGTGACAATTGAGGATCACTTTTAAACCATTGACTATACTTAAAATACTATTGTGAGCTCATTTTATACTGAGCTCCTTTAAATAATTAAGATCTATCAAGTGTAAAGATAAACACCAATTTTTAATGAAATCAATTACTAATAAAGAATCACTTTTTCTTTTATTATTTTCATTCCCATATCCAGTAAATTTTAATTTCTTTTATTCAACCATTCTATGTTTTCTAAAATATAAAAAGATCATTTATATAAGGGTCTAGGATGAGTTATAAAAAATATTGAATTATCAAATTCCACTACCAGTTATAGAGGAGAGACAAATATACATTACCTTTATAATTTAAACACATTTAATACTCTAATAATCACATCATAAAGTATTTAAGCTTCTGTAAATAAATAAAAATGTTGAGATATATTAAAATTGCTTGGAATCACTACTGTAAATTCAGAACCTAAATGTAAAAAT
>QTSX02005894.1:0-25606 GCA_014839935.2 Entomophthora muscae | reverse complement strand
CCTGACAGCTGAAGTTATAATACTCATCCACTAGGAAGTAATCTTCCTAGATGGTGAATGATGGCAGAGGGATTTAATCCAATTTCTAAGGATTCTATAGGCAAGGACACCATTCCTAGACAAAATAATTCTCCAAATACACAATATCTGCCTAGTACAGGTTAAAACATCCCAAGAAGAAGTACACCCCCAATTAACACAGGAGGAAGGCAGAAGCCAAAGGACAGAAGACCTGGGGTTTGGGAATCTGGGATGTGGATGGATAGTTCTTGGTCTCTTCTCTGAGAGGTGGGTTATGTGATAAAGGTGTAGCAGTATATCATACTCCGGGTATAACCTGGTTCCAAGAGCTGTCTAGAAATTGTGCTTCAGGAGAGGTACCCAAATCTGCGTGCGAACCCATCAAAATGCTGGCCAATACAGCCAGCAGCAAGATTATCCAAAACAACCATATATACCCAAGAGACTCCATAAGAGGAGCCTTAGGTAATCTCATGGTTCTGGATTTTAAAGCATAAGTCAAGTTAAAAAGGTAAGCAAATGATTAACTTTGGGTGAATGTAGACTTTACCAATTGAACAAATAAAAAGATCATAGCCTACAAGCCTATATAGCATGGTAGTAAAAGATAATTGGAGGTAACATAAAGGAGATCACCCCCCATGGGGATGAGGTTGGAGAAATTTGGAGATCCTGGAGTGTTGGAGTTAAAAGTAGAATTATTTGACTTTCTGAAGCCATTGTACTGACCTCAGTAGGTTAAAAATACTAGTTTTTGGGTTTAACTAGCCAAAATGTCAAGCAACAACAGAAGGTACCCAGATATCCCCCAGATTAAACTGGGGAAGGAGGGCAGGGAATAGCAACAGAACCAGTAGTCAACAGAACAGCAATATTGAAACCAAGGTCAAAAGCAATGTCAACATCACTGGAGCGCTCAAAAGAACCCTTGGAATTGATTGTTGCTAGATCTGATTAGCTGGGATTGAATTTTGAAGGAAATGATTGGCCCTGGTCTATCATACTAACCATTTATTCAAGCAATTGACTATCAATGCAGACAGAAGAAGACCCAGGTTCAAACCCTGTTGTTGAAACCCCAGCATCCAGAACCATATTGGAGCAATTATAATCAGGTAAAAATGAACATTTACTACTAACTAACCCAATAATTCTAGGAGATTCAGAAGAAATTAAAGGAGGAAAGCTATCTTTTCCTAAACCAAGGAATATATTGTTGTCAGGAATTATAGAAAGGACATTCCTGAAAGATCCCTTGGCTAAATTGGATTATTCCAGCTTCCAGTGTTGATACAGGATTTATAAAAGCAGCTGCCTGTGTGCAATGTGCAAACAGGGCCATGTTGGAGGAAAAAGGAGAAAGAACACACTCCTGGGTAGTGTTTGGGGAGGGGCCTGCAGGTTGGGAGTGACCATAGACAGAGGCTTCACTATTAGGAAGATCCAGCGTAGCCCTGCATGATTTTGTCAAGGCCAAAGAACAGCTTATTGACTTGGTTGTTATTTAAAAAAGACATGATATATTCTTATTAAAAAATAAAACTCAAAAAAGGAGTGTGTATTTTTAATCAATTTTATTGTTAAGTATGTTAAGTTGGTGAATAGTAAGATCTAAATTTTAGCCATCTAAAATGGAATTGGGTGATTTTTGAGAATGCCTGTTATTCCTAAAAGAAATCATCACAAATCTACTCTAGATCCTTTGATTTCCTATTTGAGATACCCATAAATTATATTTATTTCAAATTCATCTGAATTATGATTTAAAATTTGGTTCTTGGATTTGACAATCCTGCAGCTTCATGCTGTCTACGGCTTGTTAGACATGCAGGAAATACCAAATTGTACATTAGAATCCCGCATTTCTGATTACATATCCCTCATTTGCTTTTTGTATTTTGTCTTTAGTTATTTGAGTTATCTTTCAATAGATTTGAAATTTGACAATTTAATTAAATCAAAAAAGTCAAATTAAAGGGTTGATTTAAAAAAATTATTTTTCACTAAACTGAGTTGTCTGCAAATGTGATTATAAATTTGGACAAAGAATTTGGCAATCCTGAATTTTTACATTTAGGAACTGAATTTACAGTATTGTATTATAAATGGGCTCTTAGAAATAAAGAGTTATAAATAAGGCAAGCACCATTTAAAGAGCTCTGTTTCCCATATTATCAAGATTAAAGCCAACACAACAGGGAAAATTCTTCAAGCTACCTAATATTAAAAGAGCAACTGTTTATTAAAGGGGTGGGTAAGACTTCCGCTTATTCAGGTAGAGACTGCAATATCAATAACAGCTCAAGTGTTTAATGGTGAAAGTATTCTTTACTAAATTCATATCTGGGCTTAACTTAAACCTTGGGTATTTGATAAAGAATCATCAATAACTTCAACACCCCTAAATTAAGAATGCTAATTTAGAATTAGGTTATAAATTGAGTAGATGCTGCCTAAATTTCACGGGAAAACTTATATATGTTAAAAAAGACTGTGGTGAGATGATTTAAAAAAGAGAAATCTTAACCTTTAAACCACTAGATAAAAATCATATTATCATTCACCATCAAAAATCAAGTGTGAAAGGTAAAATTTTGCCATTAAAAAAAGAGCCACCCTTTTATTCAGGGTAAATAATTTAATAACCCAAGAATTCTTGGATGCTTGGAATTAGAAGCGTATGGCAAGTCAAGTGACCTAAATTATTTATATTCTTGATCAACTCCCCATTAGATGGAGCCTTAATTGTGATCTGCCTAAAATTTGAAGCAGGAGAACCCCCAGATAAAAGCCTGCATTATAGTCTAAAAGCTTACATAGATGAGGGTATGTAATCCCAAAAATACATCTAATCTTAATTAAGACCAGGTTCATCTCTTTAATAATTAATTTTTAAGGGCTCCCAGTTATATTTGGGATAAAAGTTTCTTGACAGTCTGTAAGATTCCTGGATAAAGCTTCTACCTTATAGCATAAGCAAACATATTTAGGTTTAGATAAATTTTCTTGTATTTTAATTGAGGTTAAAGGTCAGCTTTGAAATTTAAGCATACCTTTTACTATAAAATTATTACCCCTATACTAAATCATCAAGAGCCTCAAACCCAGATAAAAGACTATAGAATAAAACATGCTCCACAAAACTGGTTTTGCTAACTTGCCAAACACCAATGGATGGGATATTATTAGAAGAGATCCAATGAGCAGTTAGTTTAGCAGCCATTTAAAATATGAAAAAATTGAAGAATTTAAGCCTTACAAATTTCTCTACCAAAATGTATCAATATGTCTCTTCCTCTCTACTTGGAAACCCCATCCACTGAAAGGGAGCAAGTTGATTTTGGTGGATATCAGCTTTCTAGAAAAAAACTATTTGAAGAGGGTTGATGAGTGCAGCTAGCCTTGGTATCTAATATACCAGCCCCTAAAATAACATAGGATAGAAGTTCCCATCATATATTGAGTTGCAACATATATTTCCTGTGGACTCAGCTGGCAGGTAAGGGAATTCCTAAATATAAAAACTAGTAAGGAAATCAGCCACTTGGAAATAAATGCATATGTAGAGCGCTTAAAACACTTGGTCTAATACTTTATGCAAAGGATGCCTTTATTCCTGGACTAGGATAGAGCCAAGGTAGAGTGAAGTTTGAAGCTAATTTATCAAGCCAAGTCAGGAGACTTTAGAGTTTGGTAGATTTTCTGAATTAAACCAGGATAGCTTTGATTAAAAATGCAATTTGTAAGCACTAACTGATATCTAGATCAATGTTAGCTCAAGTAATGAGAAGATAAAACATCTCATAAGCTATACACTATAATGCATCAGGATTTCTAGGCTATTGATTTTTTAATCTAAAGCTTGAGATACTACAGTAAAAAGTCTTGCTAGAAAACAAAAATAAAAAATAAAAAAGTAGGTAAATCAAGAGAAGAGTTCTTTCTAAGCCCAAATGCAGAATTAGTTAGATATGTGATAAAAGTGTAGTGTTAAGTTTATAGAGAATTAGCTTCTGTAGTAAATTATGAAAAGAAAAACTAGCTAACCAAAGGGCTTATTTAACCTATAAAACCCCCTTTTAAAATAATAGGGAACATATTTGACCCAAAAGGATAGGAGGAAAAGTTCTAAATATACTTCTGGTTAGGTTAAATAAGATGCTTTATAAGTATAGTTTGTCACTCCAGTGGCCCTGGTATCTGAGCTAGAAATATCTATTCCTGGGTTAAAGTATATATGATCCAAGGTTATATGCTCAAATTGTAAAAGAGTGATTTTCCAACTATTTTGTACCCAGCTTTGCCAATAGATAAGCTTAGCTATTGCCAGTCTGTATAAAAATATCTATAACAGAAAGAAGTGGCCTCTATGAAACCAGCTTTTTAGAGCTTCACTACTAGACAATAAGCCAAACTTGAAATGATTAAAGGTCCAGATACCATGCCTGCTTTTATACCATGCATTTAACCAGCTGGAGCAGCTTCTGCCAATATATATTGATAGCTTTTTAAATAGATTTTACAATTACCAGATATTTATTGGATACAAAATTGCTTTATTACTTCCATTTTTATTAAACTTACAGCTTTATTGTGATACTTCAGTTATCTATTGGGCATGAATTTACCTGGGTAAAGTGAGCTAAATACTTCAGCTTAGAGCAATGCAGGATTATCAATTCCTGTGATATGCAAATCTGCTGGATATAAAAAAGAAAATGCCTGATTGTTAAAGATGCATCTTTAAATTCTAGGGAAGGGGTGAAACCGGCACTGGAGTGAGCCGCCTATTTGCATTTGCCAGTGGATGAGTCTGGGTTATATGTTATGGTTGCATTGTCTAAAGTAAATTTCACTATTTTAAATTGTGGGAAGATTAAACTTCTGCCTCTGCCACAAACAAGAGGGTTGATGAATTGATCATCTACCTCTCTTGTATTTAGAGGAGACTTGGTAGATTCTGTGCTGAAAGCTATAAATCAGGGAAAAAAAGTAGTTTCTTAAAGTTTATCAATAAAAGGCAAGACCTAAATGATAAAATATAGCCCAGATATGCTCAAAGATTAGTAGCTGATGGGAAATGGATTCCGTTTGCTATGGGCTAAGTTTTATATGGAAAGTTCAAAAGTGAAAGCTGCCCAGATGCGCTGGTCAAATTCAGTATCTGGACCAAACCATTATCTTTCTGGAAAGGGTTTCCTTAGCAGCGTAGGTATAGCTAAGGAAACAGCTGGTAAATGAAAATATTTATATCCAGGTTGAGATCTATTAATTGGGATACATTGTCATAACTTACCCTTTTTGAAGGTGCAGAAGCAGGGAAATTTTATCAAAGCAGGTAATGGGCTTATTTTATACTAAGGAGATACACATAACTTCTCTGGATTACAGAGGTAATAGGTGCTCTACTATAAAAGGCAGTTTTTGGGGAAATGATCTGGGTTGAAATATACAACTATTCAGCTTTGGCGTTTCAGCAGAATGGCTTGGCTTGAAATATCTTGGACTTGGGCTTCAGGAAGATTTGATCTGAACATGGCTCTTATCTTTGGAACAGATCCAAGCCAGGGGACCAACCTGCAGCTTTGACAATATGCAACATTTCAATCAGTTTTTTTGGGATATGGTTCAGCTTGGTTCAATAAATTTGGGTTATGTTTATTTGCTTACATCATTGCTGTGAGAAAGGGGGATAAACTAACTAAGCTTGGCTCCCAACCTGGGGGAAGAGTCCACCAGGAAACCATCCAGTGAAGCGCTGGAATGGCCACTCTAACCTGGGCCTAGAAGGACAAAGTAGGGAAGGTTGAGGGGAAGCAGGGGTTGACTACCATCAGTAGCATCCTAAACAGTAGCCAGTGTTATGGTAGAAAATCAAATGAAAGGGATATTGCGCCCTTGTAAAACCTGAAATCAGCAACAAACTGCAGCCAAACCCCTGAAAGAAATTGACAACTTAAATGCTGTCATAGACAAAAAATGAGTCAAAGCTGGGGTTGCCCAAATAGCCCTCAAAAATCTGGACCTGCCTTATTTTTCCCTGAATAATTATGACAAGAAAATTACGCGTTATACCCTATTTGGAGATGGCAGCACTCAACCCGCTGGTTGATGAAATTTTTTGAATTATGATGTCATTGACTCAAATTCCAATGCAGGATCACCAACTGCTGAAAATATTCTTGCCAGCCAATCAGAAGCCGTAGAATCCCCTCCTGCCTCATCCTGGACTCCCTTAAGACTTCCTCATTTCCCCTCTAGAAACTTGTTTCTATATAGCTATATTTCCCTGAAGAATAAACAAAACAAGTCTCCAAAAAACCTCATGTTAGAGTATCTTGGCCTCTTGGCCCCAGTGGTTGATAGTGTGTCAGCCGCTCTCTTTCAGCTTGCTGCCAACTCCTTGACCGCGCCTTAGCCCGCTTTGTACCCTTTGGTTCCTCTGGCTTTGCCCTCCAATTTACCTCTTCAATTAATGTTCTTGATTTTGGTCCTAATGTCTGCCATTTGCTACATTCACAAAGGCGCAAAATTAGTAACCCCCTCTGATCAATTTGGTTTAGTGTTGTTGAAGCAACTGATGATTTGCTTATTTTATCCACATCATTTTTCATTGCATCTTAAAGCCCGCCATTTAACCCTTACAGCCAGGGAATACAAGAGGGAGAAGGCAGGTGCAACACTAGGGTTGGTTCTGCATAAGGTACCTCAACCACAGGACCAGGCAGGAGATTCTCTTCCATCAACGCAGGAGAATAGTGGGACATCTCTTGGACCATAGCAAAGTCACCTTCATCTGGGGTCAGATTTTAGAGGATAGTGGTGCCAGAAGCTAAGGCTGCAGGAACCTGGGTAGGTGGGTTATCCAGCATGCAGATGAGACAGGCCAGATCCCTCCCAACGGCTGTAGTTGATATAGCTAGATAATTCCACCCAGCAGGAGATACAGCACCTAGTAAAAACAGCACAGGAAGGACCAAAAAGACTACAAGCTTGGGCAGAGGGAACAGCATCTTCTGATTCCCTGGAAAATTTGGGGAACCTTTGGGTGGTGGAGTGGGTGTTTTGATCAAAATCAAGTTTTGGAAAGGTACTATAAAAATAGGAGCACCGTGATCAACTAGGTACAAAGTTAAAGGATAGAGAGGCTGGTAAAGGGTCTCCTACGACTTTCACAAGAGCTTTGCAGCCAGGATTTGCCCCCAGACCAAGAAGTTTGAACTTAAAGTAAGGATTGTAAGCTTTTTACTGGCTTATTCCATGTTCAGCCCCGCTCTCAAAAGCTTAGCAGGTAAAAGATCTCAACTTACGCTAACCTAAAGGATTAGGTACAACACCAGGTACCCTGAAGACAACAGGAAGGGGCTACAGGTAATAAAGCTACCCATTTTAACTAACAGCTCCAAAGTCTAGGGCAAAACAACCCCCAAGAAAATATGGGTGTCTAGGACAGGACCAAAAGTTTGCTGTGAAAATAGACAAGCAAGGATCCCTTGGGAACTTGCTTGAATTTTAGAGAGGGCAGGTGTCAGTCTTGGAGCCGCCAGGAGCAGGGGAGCCTCCAGGTTGGTTGGAGAAGAAGCTTTCACTTCAGGGTCAAAGGGAATGGAGCATTTGGTATCAATTTCCTCAGGCTCCTCTGATTGGCTGAAACCAGCAGGATGGTAGAATTTCTTAAAGCTAAGGATTCAGGGAAGGCAAAACCATCCAATTTGCCCAGATCTGATTGGGTAATCACCTGCCAATTGCAGTGGATGTGGTACCATGCCAGAGGGCAATCCAGATCAATTAAGGATTCTTCCCGTGTTGGGACTGGGGATTGTGACCAAGTAGGGGAGTTTGGAAAGGGTAATCCAGCACAGATCTCTTGTCAATTGTGGGTGCCAGATCTGCCAGCAAATTTAGGGCTGAGTGGGAATTTGGGAGGATCTCTTGGTTCTTTGAGGGAAGGCATCCCTATCCAGGGCCAGAAGGGGAAGTATATTTACAACTGTCTTATAGCCAATTCTTTTTCTAGATGAACTTCAAACCCATAAAAATGGCTTTCTAAATAGAGCTCAATGAGGACGTATAAGCCGCAAGACTACAGCATCAATATTGGCAAACATGACAATGCAATTTAGTTTGTGTAACTGTCACCCTTCCCAACTTGCCTTACTTCCAGAATACCTTCCATAAACCCTCCCATGAATATGGGAATGCATCAATCCCCTTTCTGGTTTACAATTGACTTATAAGGCTATTCTGCAATATTTGATAAACCCATCCTTCCCTTTCTACTTCTTGATCCCCCACAGCCTCACCTTGACAATAGCTTTTCCTCCTAAAGTAAGCACAACTTGAAACGCATAAAAGGCCCATATATGATTATCTTTGATGAAAATAGGGCACTTAATCAATAAGTTTTGTTATTTTTATTATGTCAAGGGTGCAACTTAAATTTCATATTAACCAAGCTTACTCTGTTTATCTTGACATGAGGAGAGCTCAATACAGCATGACATTCTTTTACATATTGAACTCAGCCATTTATTGATTTTGCAATAAAAGAGTGCTTTACAGCTAGCTATTATAGAAAATGCAAGTGCTCTTATTTATAAGGTATTTTCTTTATAAGATATACTCTTTCCCTTTCTGGAAGACTCATCTCACTAGGCTATATTACTTTCTAGCTTTTAAAAGTGAAATATTTTTTATTTTCTTGGCTTGTTACTTTATTGAAGTATTCTCAGGTAGGTGGAAGCAACACTTTTTTATAAAGTTATTAACATATAGTATACCTTTACATACATGCAATAATCTTTATTGGTATATTTAACATCTGTGAGTGAACCCACAGAATATTTTGTTTTCCCTTCAATTTTATGGTAGTAAAGTTGTCTTTTGTACTGGCTGTGAGGTCACACTCATAGAGTATGTGTGGTGTAGAACTTATTTGTGGCATTATATTTTTAACCAATCAAGTTTGGATAAATTACTATGGAAACTTATTAAAATTTAGCCTTGACTTTATTTATTGTAAAAGATTGTTATTATATCCATTACAAGTGATTGTTTTTTGGGATTTTTATATGGTATTTTATTATGGCTGACTTTTTACTGCCATGGTTATATTTATATACATAGCTTGAATTTAACTGAATTAGATCTATTCAGCTTGAAGCAAAGGGCTATTATTTTACACAATTATTTTAATTATTGTCTATATATCAGGTGCATGGGGATGGTACTCTGATTAGCTCTACACAAGACAGATTCTGCAGGGATGTTCATTATACATGTCAGATTACGTTGTAGAAGTATTGTAGCAACAAGTTGGTGGAATCAAGAGATTGGAAATAGCAAGGTCAAGCAAAATGATAGAAACCCAAGATTAGTGGAATTGGATAGCAGGGATTGCTATGATAACTGGGGTCAACAAATGTCAAGTGTAAACACATCTGGATGAACCAGCATCCAGTAAAGTTTGACAGACTTTACACTTGAAAATATCCTTTAGCATGCAATCCTGTGAAGGGAGATTAGAAGCAGGCATCTCCAACCACCTACCTTTATAGCAGTACATCAAAGCTTCTACTATCAAAGTCAATTGTAGGTGAGGCTACAATTGATTATGAATCTATTAAGAGAAAATTATGATTGGTTGAGAATATCCCAGAATCCAATTGCTTCAATTGATCTGGACTGGAATTCTTTTAACTTGGATTTTCAATCGTACCAGGCCAATTTTGGTTTGGCTTATGGCCTGGTCTTGTAAAAGATTGATGTTTGTTGGGGCTTGGTGGCATTTGGTTGGTTGGTTTTTTTACATAATCCCTTCAAAAAGGTTTTCCAGTTCCCTAAGCAATTATTTTCAAGGGTCTGGTTTTATCATTTAAAGCAAATGAATTTCTAATGAAGAGGAAATGAGGTTAAGCTGGGCCAGTGAGAACTTAGTTGTCAGGGTAAAGAAACTTGTTGGGATTATAAAAAGTATATGGGATGGTTAAATAATGTTATTACATCCTCACATGTTTTAAAGAGGAAAGGTTTATTGTGCTGCTTATTTTGCAGGGATGGGGGCGGCATAGTTGGAAGCAAAGCCCGGCATGGGGCTGGGGCGCTTTGGGGGCAACTGGATGACGTCTGTCCTGTACAGGAAGTCGCCAAACGGTTCATCAGGAAGGCGGTTGGACTTGAAGTTGGCGAGGAGGGGAGCGAGGGTCTGGAGGATCTCCGGCTCGGTCAAGCTCTCGCGGTACAGGGTGTTCAGACGGGTGCCTTTGAGATCCCCACCCAGGAGAAGGTTGTACGTGCCAGGAGCTTTGCCGACCAGGGCAATCTCGGAGACGTAGGGACGGGCGCAACCGTTGGGGCAGCCCGTCATCCGCAGCGAAATGTCGGTCTGGTCAAGCTGGAGGTCAAGCAAGATGTCTTCAATCTTGGTGATGAGGGCAGGGAGGTAGCGCTCTGCTTCAGCCATGGCGAGCGTGCAGGTGGGGAGAGCAACACAGGCCATGGATGAAAGGCGGATTTTGGTGAACCTTTCTGGATCAGAAGGCAATTGATGCTTCAGGAGCAGGGCTTGGATCTCCTTCTGGTGTTGGGTGGGGATGGCTGATAGGAGCAGGTTCTGGTTTGGGGTCAGGATGAGGGATCCACCCGTCGTTTGCATTTTGCGGGCAATCTCGTTCAGCCCACTGCGCCAAGTGCCCAGCTGCATATCTGCAAGCCTTCCGTTCTGGAGGTAGAGACCGCAATCCCACAGCCCCGAACCATCAGGGCGCTGGTGCCAGCCAAAGGGATCCGAGTTGCTCGTAAAGGTGTAAGGCACGGGTGGCAGGAGTTGAAACCCAAGGCGAGCTTCAACCTCACTGCGGAACCAGGGGAGGCCGCGGTCTTGGATGGTATACTTGAGACGGGCATGCTTGCGGTTGGTGCGATCACCGAAATCACGCTGCACCAAAAGGACAGCCTCTGCCACTGCAATGGCTTGGTCAGGGGTGCAGAAGCCAAGGTCATCTGCCAGACGAGGGAAGGTGGCATTGTTGTTATGAGTTGCCCCCATGCCACCCCCCCACAGTGACGGTGTATCCAGTAACACTGTCACCATCCAGGATTGCCACAAACCCCAAGCAGTGGGCATGCACATCCACATCGTTGTTTGGGGGGATGGCAATAGCAATCTTGAACTTGCGTGGCAAGTAGGTTGGTCCATACAGGGGCTCGTGATCCACCACCACCGGTCCACCCACCAGCACCTTATCCAGCCAAATCTCGGCATAGGCCGATGTCTGGGGACTGAGATGCCTGGAGAGATCTCTTGCAAACCCATTCACCTGAGCGTGCACGATAGGTGAGCCGTGGCACGAGACCATGACGTTGCGGTTGACATCTCCACACGCAGCTAGGGTGTCCATGGCAACCTTGTTGATGGCTTGGAGGGTGGGACGCAGATTCCATTTGAGAACGCCATGGAACTGGAATGCCTGGCGCGTAGTAAGCTTGATGGTGCAGTTGGCCAGTTGATCGCTGATGCCGTCCATGGCCAGCCACTGGTGAGGGGATGCCACGCCGCCAGGGACGCGCACTCGCACCATGAAGGAGTATTTAGGCTCAAGCCCCCGCTCGATCCGCTCCTCCCGCAAGTCCCGATCGTCCTGCTGGTAGATGCCGTGGAACTTTGTCAGCTTGGTGTCCGCTTCTGGGAGGCACCCCGTGCTGCGGTCATCCAAGTTCTCCAAAATAGTTCCCCGCAGGAAGTTGCTGGCCACCTTCATCTGGTCGTCGCTGACCTTGGGTTCCTCGATAATCGCCACCTCCTGGTCGTTTCCTAGGGCTTGCCATAGCGCTGGCTCCCATTCCCGGTATGCCGACATGTACCCTTCCGGTGCCTGGTCATCGCCCAGCCCCACATCTGTCAACGCATGTGCCCCCTTCTGGATAAGCTTCGCTTGGAGATCCCGGGCCGGCTGATTGAAGTACGCTTCGTCTCCAGCATTTGGCCAGTAATGACTATCGCCCAGCCCAAATACGCCAAACTGGATGCCATCCAAGCTAGGAAACTCGGCTAGCCGCTTCCAGAAGTTTCTAGCATTCATGGGAAACTCGCCTTGGCCAGCAGTCGAAACAACAAGGATGGTCAGCTTGGATGCCAAGAACTCCTCTTGGGTGATGTCATTTGCCGCCAGACGCTTCACTGGGAAGTTGCGGGCCTGGGCTGACTTCTCGAGCAGCTTGGCTACGCGGTCCGCATTTCCACCATCGCTGCCATATAGGATCGTCATGGGCACATTCTTGTTCAGGCCACTCAGGAGCTTAGCTACGGCATCTCGCGCAGTGGACTTTCGAATGCCAATAGACTTTTGCAGATGGGCATCAAACGAAGCTGGTGCTAGCACCGGAAACTTGGAAGATAACTCGTAAACCTGCTCCTCCCGCTTGAGAAACTTGTCCAACTCCTCCTTTATGACAGCCGAATCCAACGTCAGATTCACCGTCTCCAGGTGAGGATCCCAGCGGTACAGGGGCCACTTTCCAGTATCTACCGCAACCTTTGAATCCTTGATCAGCCGCACACTTGTCAACGAGTCGCTGCTGGAAACGGGAAGGTAGGCTAGCACCACCGAGGTGCCAGGGAAGCGGTGGGCCTCGAGAAGGGACTTTGTGGCATGGGCGTAGCTGGCATAGATGGCACACGACGCCACGTAGGCCGATTGGTAACTCATGGCGTACAGCCCCAGATCCTTCTTGGCGGTGGTGTGGGTATCGAGGATCAGCAAGTTGATATCCTCGCCACTCTGCAAGACTTGGTGGAAGCCGGAATCCCCGATATCGCCCCACCACACGTCGCCCCCCAGCACCCAGTAGCTTGGCCGATACAGCAGCTTAAGCTCGTCTTTGAACTCCTCGATGTGATGTTCCTTCAGCAGATGCTCCAGATCCTTGGCGTACTGGTCGTCGTTGGGGTGGAGGAGGTATTGGGTGAGGGGCGTGCGAAGCTCGGAGGGAGGCTGGAATCTCCTCAACCTTTCAAGGAAGGTTTGGCGAGTTTGGATGTGGGCCAGGATGGCGCCGTAACCAAACGAAACTTGGCTAATTGTGGGAGATGCCAGTTGGTTGGCAATGATTAGCCGCTCTTTAAACACCTGCTGAAGCAGCTGTACGTATGGGATCGATTCCAAGTCAACCTGCTCAACCCGCACCTGCTGGGGAGAAGGCCGCTTAGGTAAGGTCACTTTGGGTTTCTTCTCGCACTGGTAGATGGCATCCAGCACAACATGCTGGAAGCCAACCGAAGCATCGGAGATTTCAACCACGTCTGCGCTTGACACATGCTCCAGCAGATCATTGGCGAAATCAGGCGAGTACAGGTTGACACTGATATCCTTGGCACCAGACGAAAGGTTAAGGCCAAGGTTCACAACTCGCTTCCCCATGCCTTGGCCAACCCAAGATACGTTGGCGTAAGCTGTCCCGTGGATCCGATTGATGGCATCAAAGACATGGCTGGTATCGGATTCCGCTCTGATGTCCTCCCACGATGCAACTGCGGCATACCTTGAGGAAGATCTGAATGCAGCGGAATGGATGTGGATCACCAGAGCGGGTGTGGAAGACAGGGCGGCCAGCAAATCGGCCGCCACCAAGAAATCTTGTGCTTGGTTCAACCCCACCGAGAACAGAAAGTATATCCCTGGCAGCCCCATCACGTTCAATAGCCCCTCAGGCTCCCCACCAGGGACATGGATATTCAGCACGATAGACCTGTTTAGCTTGTCGTAGTAGCGTACCACGCGTGGAATCAAACTGGCAATATCCTCCTCCCTAGCAAACAGGCATCCCAAGACATCTGCCAAGAAGAAATCATCAAAGTCCTTGACCACCTCCCCCCACCAGAAGGGGATCCGTCACTCCAACCTTCTTGGAGAATGGAACAAACATTTCAATATTTTAAAGAACTGCCTTTCATTCCAAGCTATGCCGCATTTAAATCCAAGCTCACTCACCATACCGTCCCCGAATCACGCCATCCTCCAACCACATGACATCACTATCTCAAGATTGCAGCTAACCCCATCCACCACCATATCCCAATGCCTAAATCTTTTTACCAACCCCTCATCCCCTTTAGAACATCAATAATATCTACATCAATCCCCCAACCACTCCTAAAGTTACTCGAAATCACCACCCTAACCCGATAATCTTTCAAGCTCTACCCCGCTATAGATCCTAATTAAACCGACCCTTCAACGCAGAAATCCCTGGCCAACCCATCTCCAAAATCAATCCACCGTAACCTCTAACCCGAAAGTTATCTTTAGCAGTTCAAGTCCAGAGATCGACCCCCAACCTCTACCCTCACCAAAATAAAATAAAACGTGAGTGAACATATTTTTCTAAACCCTGCAACCCTTTCCACTAGAAACCATCATCCCTGGGAGGTATCGTAACCGAGCTGTATTAGAGATCTGCACGGAGAAAAAACATTAGAAACCAAGATAGCTATCTCTATTACCACACATCCCTCATATAGTTGGAGGAAACCATTTCAATCGGAACAAGGTTGGGACGATCACCCAGCTGGATTAGACAGGGGTAGCTTGATCCTTATACCAAGCACCAAGCCAAGGACATCACTGGTCCCTGTTTGGGAACTATAACTCAAGCCAACTTGCCCATCCAGCTCCAAGCCCTGGGGAAGCCAGGTTGGGTATTACCAGGCCTCTTGTACCAAAGTTTTCTGGTGGGTTGACCCTGCAGTTCACCAGAGGACCTGGTTCCAGCTCCAGTCCCCAACCCCCTATTGACCACATCCCTCTTTCAACGCTCATCTTTGAACCTTGATAAATTTCTATTCCCCTCCCCAAAAAAAGAAAGTTTGAGTTCCAGGTGGAACTGAGATCACTCTCATCTTCCCCCAGGTGTTGAGAATGGCATATTGGTTCAGGTATTAGGATCCCAGGAATTGAACCTGGGTCCTCAGAGGACACTTTTTGCCCGCCAGGATAGACAGGGACTGGGCAGCCTATTGAATCACAGACTTGGGTTGGTGGGCTGCCCCCAACCCGCCTGCTTAGTAAGGGAGTTTTCCGGGCTGGAGATCTGATTCCTGTCAAACAGGCACCATCAGAAATCCAAATGTCAAACCAACGGGTCAACCCGCCAGCAAGGTTTCAACTAAGCGGGGTTGTGACCTGTGATCCAAATATCCAGTGGCCCAAAGCCAGATGCCAAAGTTGGCTGAAATTCCCAAGTCCAGCAACATGACCAAATGATGATCCCTGTAGGGTGGATGGCTTGATTCAGCTCTTGCCTCATTGCAAGGATCAAGCCACCTCCTAACCATCCAGCCAAGCAATTACCGTAATCATCTCCTTCTATCCTGCTTCACAATAACTATATAGCATCTATATTGCAATTAAGAACGGTATCTAGCTCCCAATCACTCCCCCTGTAGCTTTGCTAAACCAGCACATCTATAACACCCGCCTATGCAGAAGTTGCTACCTGACAAGCAGAGATTGGAGAAGGACCTGAAATTAAACCCTCCAACAAGCACCAGCCGCTGCCATTCTCCAGCCTGAATTGGTAATACTATTGGCCAACATAAGCAAGCAAAGGATTGAGGCGGTATAATGGAGCATTGTTGGTTCTGTCTGCCAGAGCCAGCCAACCCAGATCCACTGCCTTTGAAGCCTGGATGCCCTGGTGGTGAAATACCTGGGCCAAAAGCTTGCCAGATCTGGGGAGCAAAGATTGATTGCCTACAGGCCCTGGCAGGGTGGGGAGGATGGCATTGCCATTTGGACAGTGAGGGCTAATGAACCTTTGGCTCAAGAAAGTTCTACCCTAGCGGGTTCTAGGGATCCATCCCTTCCTCCCTAGTCTCTCGGACACCAAGGCGCCCGCCCTTCCTAGCGATCATCCCCCAGCCCTACTGCCCAGGCTATACCGCTCTCCTAGAGCACCCTTCAGACCTGTGAAGTTCACCAAGTATCCTCTGTGCTCTGCCTACTCTGATTTCAGCCTGGAGATCATACTCATTGCTGACCCTTGGCAAGAGCTAGAGTTTCTGAAACTGTTGGCTGGGAAGGGGAGTAGTACACAGCCCAGCCCAGGCTATTCTGCAACAGGTAAAACTATCTGCTGGAATCCCTGGTACCAATGACCTCTCCTCTAACTCCACAGCCTGACTACCCCCTAGAGCCTACTGTAACCACTGATGACATGTCCACCCTGCGTTTGGAGTACTCTGCATTGCTCTGGCAGGCTTGGTGAACTCTATGGTGCCAAACTCTGGTCCTTCCCCTTGCTTGGGTGGTCCCTATCTTACGTTATCAAGTTAGCACCCATATTGTGGTGGGCACTCTCTACTGGCCCAGAAGTTCCTCTGCCTGTGCCATCTGACGCCTCTACTCATACCTGGCCTCTTAACACTTGGGTGAGCTTATTTCTGTGAAACCAGCCGGGAACCAGTTCAGTCCACCACTGTACCCTAACGCCTACTGGGGTGGCGGCAGATGCAGACCGCAGTGGTTACAGCAATGTGTAACCAGCATGTTTTGCATGCCACATCTCTGTACTTTGATCCCCTTTAGCTTCAGGGAGTCAGAAACCCCTTACCCAGAATTAGAGAGATCAGGATAGATCTAAAGATAAAGGCAGCAGTTTAAATTGCCCTCAGCTCCAAGCTTGTGCATCTGCTCCACTTTGAAGATCTTGGCCAGCTGGGCTGATCCAAGCTATCCATGCAGCAGCGCATTCCAAACTCTATCTCCACCAGCAGGGTGGGGGAGGAGCTGATGCTGGTGGAGTTATTAGGCAGCCACCAGGCCAAATCCGTCCCAACGTCCACTCCCAAAGCTTCTGGCTGGGAAGGGGGCCTGGGGAAAGCTCTGGCTTGGGTTTTAGTCAAGGTCACCATCCTTAGATCAGCTCAACTGCTACCCCCTTGATCCTAATCCAACTGGGGGATTTTCTGCCCTACCCCCATCCCCACAACAGGCGGGTTGACATGAGGCCAAGGGGAAAGGCTGGCCCAACCCCCAGGAACCGCCATCCCATCCCCAATCAGCACCTGTTCCCCTAAGCTTTATACAGCCAGATCTGTCCACCCCAGCCGTTATAAGGTACAAAGCTCAGGTGCCCTGGACGTACCAGATCAATGGGACTTTAAGAGAGCATATCTCCCTGAATCTAGGGGATGGCAGGGGTACCCAGGGAACCTTTCTGGATCTGGTCAGCCATTGATCTTGGCAGGGCTAGGGCCTGAGCGTCCCCAGCAATATACCATCCAAGGGTAGGGACCTCTAGGTCCACCCAAAGATCCCTCAAATATCCAGAGCCCAATGGCCAAGGATCCACCAGTGGTATCAAGAATGACATTTCAATGCCAGCATTTAAAGCCCAGGAATCAAACACTGGTCCTCAGGGAATGCCTTTCACCAACCAGGGTGGGCAGGACCTGCCAACCTGCTGGTTCACATACTTGGGTTGATGAATCACTCTGTGGCCTGCTGGCTTAGTAAGGAGATCCCCCAAATGGAGACTGCATGGCTTCCAATTGTGTGCCACCAAGAACCCAGACCTACAAAGGGGCTACTGCCTACTGGAAGGAGGTTGAAACACGGCCTGTATTTAAACCTGTTAATAGCCACCAGCCATCACCAGATCCCACCTAAAATTAGCAATGCAATCAGCCAAATTAGGCAACGTAGAGAACAGAAGCAGTGGAACAAATCATCACCACTTTGGTTCCCTAGAGCCAGCCAACCCAGAGACCACTGCCCTTGAAGCCCTGCCTTGTTGACAACCCCCTGCCAGAGAATTGCCTGCGGACCTAAAGTCCACAAAGATTGATGGTAAAAAACCCTGGTAGCATGGGGATAGTATTATTGTCATTTTTGATGATGAATATTTCTGAATCTTTGGTCTGAAAAAATCCTACCTTATCTAGTCTTAGTGATTCTACACTTCCACTCTAGTCCTGTAGACACCACGGTGCCTGACCTTCCTAGCAACCATCTGCGGCCCCACTGCCCAATCTATACTGTTGCAACCAAGCTTTCAGACTTGCCTGCTAACTTATTGTACAATACACAGGGGGCGCTCAACAAGTTGCCCCTTGACGTATCTAACAACATGAATCAATCTGATGGAAATACTGAATTGTGGGCACTTTCTCCTAATTAGGAGCGCTGCCCATTTGACCTGCTGATCCCAACACAAGTTGTTCCTTGGCTTTGAACCTTACATAGAACATGCCACTATGCCATTCCCTGTGGCTTTCCCCATATAGTATATTAATTGTAATATTCTACAATAAACAATACCTTATACTATCCATTCTTGTCCTTTATATTGGACTATTTCCCCAATCAAATACTGAACTCTAATTGGTTCATTTGCAACAATACTGTTCCCCTGGGGCACCCTTCAGACCTGTGAAGTTCACCAAGCATCCTCCAACCCCCACCTACTCTGAGTTTAACCTGAAGTGTCGTGTTCTAAGGCGCGGCACAGACACACAACAGGGAATCCTAACCTTGGGATTGGATCTGTACTAAGTCTCAGTTAGAATGGCAGAGAATGCTATGTGATTACCTTGTGGCCCTGGATGAATCATCTCTACCAGCTGTGGCTAGAGAGAGGGGCTGAAGTACTTGAAGACACAAAGGTAAAAATGTGAATAGAACTTAATTTTTATTGGTGTATAAGAAATGTAATATATAGTGGTTTGCAATACCGCAAAACAGTACCAGGAGGGTAGGATCACTTGCCACAAGCATGAGTGGGGAAAGTGAATTGCGCAGATTCAGGAAAGCAAACAATTGTATTTCCCAGGTTGGATATAGACTCATTTGGAGAGGCAAAAGCAAAAGGGAGAGATTTGTCCTCAAAATAACCCATCAAAGGCAAAATCAAAACATGGTGAATGGCAGCATTCACAACATTGCCCCCCTCTAGATTGGCCTTAGGGGGTAGTGCTTGCAGAGGAACTTGGCATGTACTCGGGCAAACAGATAACCACTAGAGAGGAGCTTCACGTTGTACTTGGACCCTTGCTTGAAGGTCACTTCCAAGGGCCCAATCCACAATGAGTCTAGCTTATGAGCTTGTCCTCCCACTCTATGTTGATAGTAGAGAACATGGTCCCCAATGTTGAACTCAGGAAGGGGGGATCTCCCAGCATTATCAGGGGAGAGCTCAAGCATCTTGGTCTTATACACAGAGGTATACACAGCAGTCTGTATTTCAATTATGTGGTTGACTAGATTTTGATATGGTTATCAGGATTCTTGGCCTTATCTGTTACAGAAGTTTCAATTTTGAGGCCCCAGCAGGAATCAAACCCACTCCTAGCCACCAGGCAGGGCTAGCAGGTGGGGAATATTTGCCCACCCTCCATTAAGTAATTTGGGGTCCCCAATTGGGGACCCCTTTTTAATCAAGTTCTTTGGGCTCAAGAGAGCCTGTCAAGCCAGTTAAAAAATGATGATCAAATCGGGAAACCCCCCAAAACCCCAGAAGCCAAACCTGCCAAAATCAATGGCCATCCAAGCCAAGATGGACCATCAAAAAGCCAAATAACTGTTCCTGAAAACCCCAAAAATAACCATGAAGCAACCAACCAAACAGCAGAACCTGAGATGCCAAGCTTTTCCACACAGATAGCACCAGAAGAATGCCCAGAGGCACCTGCATGTGAGTAAGTATATAAATCAGAAGCACCTTAAAAAGTTCTGTATTGTCATCCTTACCAAATAAAGTTGTTATGAACCTATGGTTCACCAATCTGTTTGCATACCTATTTTTAATACTCTTCCATCTGCATACACCCAAGCTTCAGTACCCCTCTACTAAGATAGATAGTCAGACTCCTATTGATAAAACCAAAGCCTTTGACTACTACCATTTGCTCAACACTCTGTTTGGCCCTGTGCATTTCACTGAATATCCTGCCAATCCTGACCACAAACCCTGGACATTGGAAGACTTGCAATGGTACACCCGCCCAAACGCTTCCAAGGAACCCTACCAAATTGTCCCTGACAGCAAAGCAATCACTATTTACCCTTTGATCTTTAACAGGAAGTAAAACAATCCTGCTGCCTACTGGTCCCCATGAAGCCACCCCTGACACCCAAACAGACCATCTCAACCCCACCCACCTCTGACGCCACTGGCCAGAACAGTCAATTCCTGGGGGTGCTTTACCTGGCACTCACAGGATTGATTGACTCTGCCTTGCCAGCAGCTGGACCTTGGGCTGTGGCTGGGAAGGTCCTTTGCTACCTGGTAAAGTTAGGTCCCATCATCTGGTGGGCCATGCCAGTACCTACTTTGACTCCTCCCTTACCTGCTGGAGCTCTACAGTACTCCTGGTATCCTGACATTATCAGAGGAGAGTAGAGCCCCCCAAAAGCAATGAGTGGTAGCCTCACACCCATACAGCATAGCAAAGGGGGAATACCCAGTGATACAGTGTTTTCTAAGGCAATAAGCAAAGAGAGCAGCAGATAAGTATAGATCCCAGTTGGCAGCGTCAGAGTAAGTGAGTTTCCTCATGATAGAAACCAATGTTGAATTTGCACTCTTGACTTCCCCATTGGTAGAAGGGTTATAGGGGCAGAGAAAGATTGGTGAGACCCCAAGGCTTCAACAATAGAGGTTACTAACTTGGGGTTGAATTTAGTCCTATTGTCAGACAACAACACCTGAGGGCAGCCATGGCAGTAGAATATGTCTTGCAACAGAAAGGCAGCAGTTGTCTTGGCAGTGATGTCCTTAGTAGGGCGAGCTTCTATCTACTTGCTGAAGTGATCAACAGCAATCAGAGATAAAGCAGCAACCAGAGTAGGAGAGGGAGAGAGGACTTACAGCGTCAATGCTGACAGTGTGAAAGACATGTTGAGGGGGAACTAATTTGAGCTCATGGGAGGCAGCTCACAGTCTCTGGAGCTGGCAGTTGTGGCAACTAGCTATGACGTCTGGAATCAGCAGGCAAAGGTTTTCCTAGAAATAAATCTTCTGGAGCCAGTCAAAAGTCTTGGCAATGCCCCCATGCCCGGTCTCTTTATGAGCTTGTATCACCAGCAAAAGCAAAGACTAGGTCATGCATAAGGCAGGTATCAATCTTGTACTTTCTTTAAGAGCTGATTATTGCAAATGAGTGTATCCTCAGATATTTTGGACAGAGTAATTGGACTTCTTCTGTCTTGCTTTCTCATGAGGAAGGATATCTAATTAGTTCGTACAGTTGATCAGCCTCAGCAGGGTGTAGAGCGAGGATGGGCATTCTGGATAATCCATCTGTGTTCTGATGTTTAATCCTGGGGCAATGTAGCCCAGTAAAGTCATAGCCTTGCAGACAAAGAGCCCATCTAGCTAGTTGTCCTTCTGGCTCCTTAAGCTGTTGTAACCACTTAAGGGAGGTGTGATCAGTGACCACTGTAAAATGGGTGCCATAAACATAATGGCGGAACTGTTTGACTACATGCAACACAGTGAGGCATTCTTTCTCTGTAACGCTATAATTCTTCTCATGCTTGTTCAGGACACAGGAATTATAAGCCACAGGATGGTCCACACATTCATTGTCTAGTTGAGCCAAGATGGCCCCAATAGCAAGGTCTGCTGGCATCAGTATATAGAATGAACTCCTTATTATAATCAGGATACACTAGGATGGGAGCTTCTTTGAGTTTCTGTTTAAGGGTCTCAAAGGCTTTCTGCTGGCTAGCAATCCATTCAAAAGGGACATTCCATAACAGTTGGACCAAAGGTTCACTAGTATTGGCAAAGTCAGGGATGAACTGTCTGTAGTAGCCCATCATACCTTAGAAAGACTTGCACTTATTGCAGGTTGGTGGGTGGAAGCATTTTTTTGATGGCTTCAACCTTCTTGGCCATTGGGCAAATCCCCGTCTGGGTTACTTCATGACCTAAGAATTCAAGATGCTCTTTGAAGAAAGCACACTTAGATGGTTTCAGTTTAAGGCCAGTCTCTTGAATCTTGATTAACACTTCCTTGAGATGATCCAGGTGATTGGTAAAGGTAGTGCTGAAAACTGTTATATCATCTAAGTATACCAGGACACATTACAGTTTCAAGTCACAGAGAATGGAGTCCATGGCTTGTTGAAAGGTGGCCGGGGCATTGCAGAGTCCCTGTGGTTTACGTGTAGGCTCAAACAGCCCTTTGGAGGTGATGATTGTGGCCTTTTGTTGGTCCTCAGGCAAAAGGTCAACTTGCCAGTTTCCAGATGCCAGATCCATTGCAGAGAAGAACCTAGAGCCTCCAAGACAACGGAGAGCATCATTGATACAGGGCAAGGGGTAGGAGTCCTTCTTATTTAAAGAGTTCAATTGTCAATAGTCCATCACAATACGATGACTTCCATCCTTCTTCTTCAGTATGAGCAAGGGGAAAGCCCAAGGACTTTGGGAAGGGGCCAGTAGACCAGCGTCTAACAGTTGTTTGGGCTCTTTAGACACCTGAGCGTCCTCCACGCAACTGCAGAAATATGGTTTAGCGCGGAAGGGGGCGTCTCCAGTGTCAATCTGGTTGATGACGCCCTTGGCTAGGCCATAGTCAGTGCTGGCTTTGGCAAAGATGTCTGAAAATTGATATAGCAAATCAAGCACCTCCTTCTGTTGGACCAGGGATAGCTGCAGGAAGTCTTGCGCAGTAAACAAAGATAGGACTTGGTGCTTGTCTTCAGGTAGGTTAAAATCCTGGAACGTACCAAAGGGGTGAAGTGATAAGACATTGGGAGCATTCAGTAATTTGCCATAACCAACAACCTGCCCTCTAGATACATGTATGGGGAGAGCAGTTAGGTTGGCTACTAGCAATTAAACAGGGTCTTTATGGGAGACATCTAGGATCCCAGGACAGAGGTAAGGTTCATTGCAACCTAGTGAGGGAGGAGAGTACAACTCCAGGAAAGTTTGCTCAGGTAGCTCATACAATATTTGGGAGTCCAAGATGGCTTGGGAGCCAGGAGGGATGGTTACAGCGGACGTAGCCAGGAGAGGGATCCCCTCAGACGCAGGGCAAGCCATAGGCGGAGACTTTATGTTTTAGGAGTGGGTACAGTATTTTAGAGTGAAAACACCAGTGGGATATTCTAAAGCACATGTCTTGAGGCGCTTTCCTGGGAACTTCGACTGAGTTCTTCAAAGATTAGAGGGACTTTGTACCCTAGAATAGAGAGGTAAATGTCTTTCAAGTTGATGATCCCATTATATTCCCTAAGGAACTGGGTACCAACTAAAAGATTGTAGCTCTCATTTTCCAAGACAACTGCAGGTGCGGCTAAGAGAAGCTTTCCAAACCGCATGGGGAGAGCAGAATATGCCTCTATGGCGCAAGTCATAGACAGCCTAGCTGTACCATACAACTGATGATAATTAAGGTTAGAGGCAAGCTTGAGCTTCTTGACAATCTTGGAGGAGACAACATTAACAGGCAAACTAGTATCCAAGACAGCCTTGATTTTCACCTTCTGGATGGATATTTCTATGCAAGTGGTAGTAAAACCAAAGGGTGTAATGACTGCCAGGATGTCTTGAGCTTCTGCTAGCTCTTTGTCCCACTTCTCAATCATGCACTGCAAGCCTGGAAACTCCTTATAGACAGTTTGGAGAGGAAGCAAAACTGACACATTCTTGAATACAGCGTCAGCAACTTCAGTAGCTTCTTTGGACAACTTGACTAGCACAGGAGACCTCTTTGCTTGAGTGAGGTATGGGCAAGAGACAACTTATTTGGCCTCAGGCAAAGGCTTAGCAGTTGTCATAGTCTTCCCTGAGCGTAACTTATAGGGAACTGCAATGGTTTTGGGGACAGCAAGAACTGAATACCTGTAAGCATCAGGGTCATCAACATCAGAATCGTCCAAGTCAGAGTAGTCAGAGATATTGTGAAGCAATGGCAGGATGGGAGGAGCCTTGGTATCAGCAGGCTCAGAGTTGGTCATGGGGAAGGGACTGAAGGAGACTGGGAAGAATTGTCAACCAAGAGCGTCTCTGCCTCTAGGTTGACTGTTCTTTTCCCGCCTGTTCCTTGGGATCAGCCCCTTCAACCCAAGGATTGGTGCAGACTCAAGAATGAGTGACTTATCTGGCCACAGTTGAGGCAAACTTGGCGTTGGGGAGGATTTTGCAAGTTCATTGTAAGGATGCAAGGGCCAAAGGAAGACAAACTAGAGTTAGAGGCGGCACAATTCTCCCAAATGACTGCTCCAGAGTGGGTAAGGTGCATATCCTGCAGTAAAGTCTTTATGCTCTTCATGGAGGAGAGCATAGCTTTATGGGCTTTGAAATGGAGGCACAGAAGCTGTTTAACCTTGAAGGCTTGAGCGCAAGCCATGTACGCTTTGTGAGCCGTCAACTGTCTGCTTGTTATCAGTTGCTGTCCTTCCATGTAGAATCTATCTTCAAATTCAGATAGAGTCTCCTTTGGTTTGAAAGCAATGTACATGAGGGTGTCTTTCTTCACTTCTAAACTAAGGTCACCACCAAATTTTTCAATCAGACAGCTGCTTCATCTCTTCCCAAGTCTCAATGGTGGGCAGCTCTGGCACCACCACCTCTTGGCAGGTCAGATGCAGACAGGTTAAAATGTGTTCCTTCTTAACCTCATACAATGCTCTTCTCATGGCAGTTTCCTAGATAGTTAGGAAAGCTGAAATAGTCAAGGTTTTGAGGATCAAAGATTTGCTTAAAGGTAGGCTTGAAATGTGCTTCAGGAGATGGGCCACCATTGTTGCTATTGGGTACATCTATGCATAGGGAGAATTCTGCTTCAGATTTGGAGGAGGGCTGTCTAGGCCCAGAGATGAAAAATACTTTCTTTGAGGGTAGTCAGGGTCTCAACAGTGCGGGCGCCTGTATCATTAGCTATAGTGGTCTGTTGCTCAGTAACATCTATAAGTTGGTCTTGGGTTGTTACTACAGTAGAGAGCTCAGCCAGTTGAGAAGTAAGGGAAAGCCCATCTGAGAGGTAAGGGGCAAATATGTTGTTTACTGATTCAATCAACTCACTCATTTCTTGTATGTCTTTGTCTAGCTTGACATGGTTTTGTTTTAAATGGTCCACCTTGTTAGTTAGGGAAATCAACTCCCTAGAACATTGGATTTGAGGGGTTCTTGACAATCCAGGGCAGCAGCCATCTTCATCAATAACTCCAACTGGACTAGCAGCAGTTGCCATCATTTTGTGTAGGGCAGCAATTTATTGCTGTAGCTCAGCAACTTGAGTTGTCAAAGCAAGGACCTTAGGATCAGGCTGAGGTGCTTCATTTGGGCATCTTTGACTGCAGGTAGATGCTTGTAGCTCTCAAATGGCATCCCATAGTCTCTGATCTCTATCCACTAAATCATCAGATGGGAGGAAGGCAGAGCATCTGGCTTGGGCATCGAATAATTCATTCACTTGATTCTGGAGCTTGGCAATAGCAGTGGCGGTGACAACCCTCTTATTGATAAAATTCCTCACTGAGCTCACAAAGGCCTTTAGCAGCAAGGTCTGCTACCTGTTGCAGTTGCTTGAAGGAATAAGTGCTAAATACATTGAGTTGTTGTACAAGTTGTT